>VACF01002129.1:18618-134610 GCA_006891605.1 Pleurozium schreberi | reverse complement strand
TTTTTCATGAAATTTTAACTACTTTATGGCATGCTCAACTAGCTATTAATTTAGCTCCTCTAGGTTCTTCAACTCTTATAGTAGCTCATCATATGTATTCTATGCTTCTTTATCCATATTTTTTTATTGATTATGCTACTCATTTATTTATTAAATGTTTATAACAAAACTCAAATTGCAACCCATGGATTTTCTATAATTAGCCAACTACAATAGTTTCAACTAAAACATTGAAATGATATTCAAACCCATTAGGAAAATTTTCAGCCCTCCAAGAGGCCGCGAGTTTTGCAGCCTGACGGTGCAATTACAGAAAAAAATAAAAATAAAAAATTATTTTTTATTTTTCAGAAATTAGTGCCACTATTTTTTAAATATTTTTTTTATTTTTCCGTATTAGCACTGCGGGGGTGCCGAAAATGAAGTCTTAACAGCCCTCTGCAAGGCTGAAAATTTTCCTAATGAATATTTTTCTAATTCCTTTTTTATATTAAAAATGAATAAATTTATGATATATTTGTATAAAACTCTTATAAATTTTGACAGCCAAGGATTTTAATTAGCAAACGTTAGTATGTCAAAAGATGCTAATGATGTTTGTGTYAAATTGATCAAGCATTTGTACAAGCATTTTATAAACAACTAAATTCATGTGATATTTTCTTATCATTTGCCTAGAAATTTCATGGCCAATCATAATCCCTACACACCTAAAAACACCCGAAAAGGACAACTTTGGCACAATGAATTTCAACAACAATTATGGTCTTTTCGCTTATAATTGTCATAAATTACATTTGATCATAATTATGATTATTAATCAAAATTTATATTTATTGAACCTTATTGACAACTAATAAAATATTTTAACACAATATAACATGTATTATTTGGGTTTAGGGACGCTTTATTTGAAAATTATGCATTTGTAGGTGTACCAAAAATGATCACTAGGATGTCATAAATCCTGAAGTTATGATTGTAAACATCTAATTTAATCAATATCTAGATTTTTGTGACCACTTTTGGTTCAAATGTAAGTAATGTATTTTGGACAATGTTGATTATAGATGTAAGGTATAAATATCCAAAATGCCCTATCTCCAATACAAATCATATTGTTGGAGCCTAATTATATCATTTTTGCATTCTAATGTAGTTATATAAGGGTGGAGTTGGACATGAAAGGGGTGGAATTGAACATGAATGAGATCAAGTTGGACGTGCAAGGAGTGACATTGGGATGAATAGTCACCACTTTAAAACATGAGGACCCTCTCCATGCAATTTAAACACATGCACAAAGATTCCTTCATTATTCCACCATTTGAGGGGCTAGTTTTAGATTACTATTGCAACCATGTAGGAAGTTGAAAGAACCACAATAGAATCCAAATGAACAAGAATAGTATCCTCTAGGAAAATGATGGGAAGCTATATGTTCTTGCTTTGACAACCTCTAATGTGTGCTTTTTTACTGAAAAATGAGTTGACCAAAAATACTGTGGAACTCCTGAATTTGCTATTCTATTGCAACAAAAAAATGTGAAACAAATCAATCAAAATGTGTCCAAAGGGTACACAATGGGTACACATACCCTACAAACCTTAATTGGGTGAGAAATATTCCTTGAAATGGTCATGCCATTTTTAAAGTGATTTATCATCAAATCTTCATCCCGCACACCCATTTACAAAAAGCAAGAGCAGCTCAAGAGTAACCTTTCAACTGTCTAAGCGATCCGATATCGATGAACTCAATTGTCTGGATGACCCAAATGAAAAAAAAAACTAAACGAACAAGCTTTGTTTCTGAAAATTGATCAGAAATCACGAAGCAGGGAAATCCATACGGAGTAACGGTTACGAGGCCCAAAAGTTCTGCTGTTGAAACTGTTGCGTAGGCTCAGGTACGTACTGTGGAATTTGTATACCATTCTGTACTGAAAACTGTTGGCTTTGGAGAAGATCTTGGGTACCTGCCTGATTGCCATCCCCACTTTCTGTGGAGGGAGGGGGCTTAACAACTTTTCTTTATGGTACCATTCTTCACTTTAAAATAAAATTGCTTACACGCAAACCACCATGGCTAAGCTCTCACCCATAGGCTCTGAAATTAGAATGTCTGCTTTCTCTGGCAGCTCAACCTCCTCAACTTTGCCATGGATGACCTGCAAGAAGATCATGCCTCTCAACCCTACCGCACTAAATACAGTGTATTTTACAAATCGAAATCTTTCATGAAACACTACTAAGCTAAATCCCACACCCACCATCAAGAAAAATGGTCTCATAATTGACAAAACCACAAAAGTTCTTACTGTCTCGCATTTAACAAAGCATGGAGAGCGCAAGCTTAAATACCCAACCTCTCTTACCCCACGCTTTTGCTACAACGGAAGCACTTAAGGGAAAAGCTTTTAAATCTAGACTAATCCGAGGCAAAGTAAAACAATAACTATTAAAGATGTATGTGGTCACCGTTGCCAAACTTGACATCAGGGAGTGAAATTTTCTCAATGCAGAGTACAGTCTCTTGAAGCATCGCTAAACAATGGCACCTAGGACAATGACAAAGACAACTCGACTGACGACCCAAAAGAGGTAATGGAAGAGACCTACTGGTAAACTTAAACAACCAGAAAGAAAAACACTAGTGACASCCAGTAACACTAGGAATCTTGAGTCGTGAATCATACAGTTATGCGTTGGCCCAAAGGATGATTCCCGGCAATAAGTTTGCGTGCATATTCTGCCATGCCTGAGGCCTCAATGGCATATACATGCTTCGCACCTGCCTGTGCAGAAGCACAATAAATAACACACAGAATCCTTAAGTAGTCAGATACGAGTTCAGCGAGATTTCACGTTACCACCGCAAGAAGTATTTCACGTTACCTTGCAGACAATTTCAAAGTTAGGATCACTATTAAATAGAGAGCATTAAACCTTCTGGAACAAGCTTGAGGCACTTGCGCTTGGTGCACTACCACTAGAAAGAATAAAATAAACAGGAATGACATCAATATTCTTTTAATTCTATAATTGCATCCACAAAAAGAGTTGCCATTACTTGAATTTACAAATATGATTCGCTTGTACCAATTTCATTACCTAAGCTTGTTGAAGATAAACTTAGAAATCCACAGATAGAAAGAATCTACGGATAGTCGAAAGCTTATGCTTGCCTGTGCTGCAAAAAGTGACAGGATGCCACTGCCCGCTCCAACATCAACCACTACTCTCCCATGGAAATCTCCATGATTTTCAATCACAGCTGCATAGTATGTGCCTGGTCCCAAATTCCAAAATCGAAGGACCGAAATGTCAAAGAGTGACTCGATTCATTTGCAAACGATTTCAAGTATCTTAATTAGAAGGCACGAAAAATCAAAATCGACGAATACAATTTACATTTAAATATCATAACAGCTTCCATAGAAAAAATGCCAAAATGTTTTAAAASGGCGAAAATGAGAGAGAATGCATACACGACAAACCACACCTGTTCGGACATAGTCTTGCATCATATTTTGTTGATGTAACAACTGCCCATAGTAATGAAAATACATTTTGGCGGACGATGGCTCAATCTTGTTCTCAAACTTGTTCTCCGCCAATATGGAGATATCACTAGAGTTCATCTCATCTGCACGGTATCAATAGCTTGTATTACAACTCAAGCTACGGAACAAGAGCTTTGACAATCCACAATCTAGACAATAGCCAGGGAAATCGGACAGGTGAAAGGCCTTACTTGAACCCCCACTCCTGCAGCAGAGTCATAAAACAATGTAAACAGATACATTTTGCTACATATGTAACTGGGACGTGAGTTCAAGAGATAGAACCTGGTTTCGTGGCATTATCCTTGTACTCCTGAACTGCAGAATAAAAAGTATCGTTCGCTTTTTGCAAACTGAATTGTAGTCCAAAAGACATCGTCTGCAGAAAAGACACAGATCCTTGGTATAAGTTATTATGACAAGACACATCGATCTTCAGCAACGAAGTCACAATTGAATCCAGGCGGGACAATAATGACTAATTAATCAGAAGTAGAAWATTAATCACTACTCGGAGAAGACTAGAACTAAAGAATCACCGTCATCAAAATTACATCAACGATGCTAATGATCAGACTTATGATGTTGTGGGAAATACAGATTACAGTTACAAAAACACAACGGTGTTAAAGCTGCAGTCACACACCAGGTACTAGTAAGTTAGAGGTTTACCTGGGAAGGTCCCTCCATTTGATTTGAACCTTCGACTGCCCACATTTGAAGCTTCGGCGCTACTTTCACGATCTGCGGACCAAAAAAAAGTCCGTCAACTTACACTAATTACAAGTACAAGCTCTCCGGATAGAGTCTGTCTTTTAAAATGATCAGGATCGTCATCTTTAGAGCAGCCTCTGTGACATCATTTGCAATTAGCCAGTTTACGACTTCAAGTACACTCGTACTAAGATGTTCATCTTTCCACTGTACTACTCCARCACACGAAACCCACTTGGTTCCGAAAACACTCACTGGGTACAATTCCTTCCAAAAGGTAACAGATATTCTAGAAGTGGATTSCAGGACCATCCTTCTGCGACTAGATTATGTATAGGCTTCTAAACAGGCATAGGAATGGCCAAGAGAATACTGGAACAATCAATTGGTTAGGAGAGAATGTAGGCGGAAAGGAATCTATGAGGCACAAACGTATCTATATGGCACCTTTTAGAGGATGGAATGCGGTCTCTTTCGGATTAATAAACTAACCTGTGTCARATGCAAATAGCACCTCTTAAAAAGCTCCGCCTTCTCGCTAGCAGCTAACGGTTGCGGAATACGAAAAATATCCACAAACGCTCCTTGTCGGTCCTTCTTCAGGACAGCAGAAACAGAAATAGGTCTACCAAAGGTCGGCCACACTTCAGATGTCCCATCTATGACCATCTCGGTCAATGGAAAAATCGACATGCCATTGAACGTCGGCGAGTCCGTGGTTGAGTCTTCCATCCTTTTTTACTTGCGTCAAGGCTCGCCAAAACGGCCTTAAGATCTAGCAYCGAAACCAAAASAGACTGTTTCAGTTCCAACAATCTAATTCCACTAYAAAATATTTTCCTCCCAAACATTCTCCASACCTAAAAAAGAGAGAGTCTACAACACCTACTCAACGGCATTTCACATTCCTCTCTCACGTCCATCACCTGTAGTAACACGACAAACGAGCCCAAAAAAAACGTAGAGAAATCTTCAAAGCCAGAAGCTATCCTCACATCAATCTCACTCCCATAGACTCTAAACCGCAATCACGCTCAAATGCAGCAGCATGTTCAACCAGGTTGCTTCGCTTCACAATGAAAATCCTCTTCAAACCCTAATCCTCACCTCACCTCACCACACCACCGACACGCCGAAAACCGCTACCAAAGCCACACTCAACTAATAAGCCTCATAGCCTTAAAAACTAACTCTGAAGCTGCATCGCGAGCTACAGGCACAATCTCCAAGCACATTCAAACTGCTAAAAAACGAATTTTCTCCGAAATTATTTCGAACTGCTCACAAAATTTACCAAAATGGCTCAGAAGAGACGCAAAAAAAAAAACTGAAAACTCCAAACGGTGTCCGAAAACAGTAAGAAGAGCAAGACGAGCCTTACCGGCGTGACCGAAAGTGCAGAATTGCGAAGCGGGAATTGGAATTGCGGGCCACAGCAGCGTCAGAGGTCGTTCATACCGAAGTGCTTGTCTCAAAGATCGTGTGCACTATCTACATACTATCCAGAGCTTTGAAGATATTCATTTCATGTACCAAATAGCTTCATAATAGGAAATCTTGGGGGGGTCAAGATTCCTCAATGCACCAATCCGCAAGGCGAATTTGATAGCATGCCCGATACAATCAGAGAGCACGTTCTTCTTTTCGTCACTAAGCGGTTTGTGATTTGGAGGTACTTCAGCATCCATTAACACCTCAAACAATTGCCTGCAGTCAACATTCCAGAGAACAATGTCTTCATATAGTGATATAGTCTTGAATGTTTAATGATTCCTCTAAACCTGTAGCCTAAAGCACGTGCACAGTTGGTCGACAGAAAATCAATGGGTTATGAGCATTTGATAAATCGAGCGTACTGATATAAGGTTGTACTAAGACAAATCTGACAATTATTTTCAGCTGAAATAAACGACTGTTCTATAAAAAGACATATGCAAGAAAAAAGATCACGAACAGTGACTTGAACTCAGGTAACAAGTATTCCAAAAGATTAAGAAACATTGGAAAGACAGATATTCGGGATGAGACAAGGAGGATTACCYAGAGTTAACGTTGATATTCTCTTCCGAATGTCAGTCAAGTACTTGCTTCCTAGGGACATCTTGCTTTTGGCTCTCCTGCATTCTCTCTTCACGATCGCGGATTACAAGCATGAGCTGGAACATCACCAAAGATTTGATCAATTGCATAACTTCTGAAAGTACAACAAGTAAAATCCTGCTCAAATCTGCTGCTGATATAATTTGAAATTTGAACTTCTGACCAATGTCAAAGGTATCAGGAGGGCGTGCACGCTCCCAATAATGAGTTCCAGTTGTAYGCTAATAGGGCAATGCGTCTGAAAGCTTGATGAATCTCGACCCTCTAGGAACTGGGAGGTTTCACCAGTAAGTTCATACCTACAGCTAAAKGACTTCRGTAACAAGGGTATTTACRAATTGCACCACAGAATGAAGTACCTTTGTCCCGATGTAAAAAGAGAATATGATGGCGAAGAGAAGAGGAATATCTGCAACAATCCARMAAATTCAKAACATATTTGCCAAATATCTCATGCTTAGCGCCAAGAARTTACGGGAGAAATTCTACCTTTTAACCAAACAAGGTGACCTCTCATGTCATTTCGGCATTTGGCGGTAAAAGCTAGAGCACCCTGATATGATAAGCTAGAGAAAGACAGTCTAGACTCTGGATCCAGGATTAAATTCAACRAACATAATCTAGGAAGGCAAGAGGTGGAAACCAAGAACAGGAGAGCTGCTTCAACAAGGAAGGAGTTGTTAACTYACTCTCAAGAGATAGCATACGAGAAGCCAATAGTTTCATGCCATCTGGACCCACCACAAACCCTACAAGGTTCGCCAGCTGCACACATGGAATTTTATAATMTCAGCTACATTAYCTCACCCATCCAAAAGTGYCCATGAAAAGGAAATTGGAGCAGAATAATCGAAMATTGCTCAGWAYGACAAAGATGGTCAAGGTTGTCTGCAGTGAGCACGCATAATATACAATACCACTGGTAAAGGGCAGTGGTTTCCTGAGAATGAAAGGAAGAGCAGCATTGAAAAAATGAGAAATTTATTACAGGTTCATTGTATGAGTACGTTAAATTGAAGCGGTACCCACCATGAGGCCAGTGATGTTGAGAGACCCTGCTAATGCATAGCATTCCCGGTATGCATTTGTCTTCTTAAAGCCTGCCATCTGCTCAGACATTGGAAAATGAAAATTCAGATTACCATCCCATTTCAAACTCACCAGGAATTATAAGGCACCGCATCTTACCCAATCCAGAAAGTTAGACCTTATCAGACATTAATGTGAATCAATGTTGTTAGGTAACATGGAATACATCCCTTCTAAAAACATGGTCAAATAGAAAAAGAGCTGGAAAGAGAAATACTTGAGGGGTGCGCATGACGGATTTCACTAGCAGCTCTGGACCCCAGAGTATACACGTCACCCAAGCCCATGACAGAAGCCTCCTGTAAATACAAAAATCAGATATTCACCGATTCAAAAGTATAAGCTATCTGCAATGCAATCGAACAAGTAACTACATTTGAATGCGTGTTTTTCAGAGGTTTCTGTCAAGACAATCTTCATAAAAATGTGGGAAATTTAATTAGTATGGATGCTATACTCACCATTCGAGATCATGCCAAATTGCAACAAAAGTGAAAATAATCCATACATTGAGGAACCTCCATCGCGATCCTCCAAGAGGTATATACAGGTACCTGCAGAATCAAACGTTAGCACAGGCGTCACTGAGACAGATATAAGAATTGATGAATTCACCTAAGAAAGACAAAAAAACTAAGGTGGACAGAAGGCGTAAATCGTATTCAATTCCAGGTGATTTTCGTGAAGTCTGAATCAAGGAAAAGAGGGGCACAGAACCAACCTCCCCAGCTCATGAATGAAGGACGAAGAGAGGACGGACCTCCCAGTTAACGGTCGAAGGTCGGGAAATTTGCGCCCAGTGATAGTCAAGGCCGAAACTTAACATTCGCAACATTACTGCAAGCACTCAACCCAAAATGATGAGATCTAATAAAGCATGCCGTTCTCCATTAAGTGGTTGCAACACCAAAAAAATGAAGCTCTTGAACAAACAATCTTATCCCCTCGAGCACTCATATCCTGAACAGCAAGAACAAGAGATAGTCAACAACGGAATGTGCAGACAGCAGGAACAATATCACACCCAAGTTGAAGCTGATGTGCCACCGCATTTCACCCCGGTAATGATCTAAAMAGGCAAACTGCTCCCTGCARTATCAATTMCTTAGTTTCATTAAATCCGAGAGCGAGATGGTACGTCCGACGTTTCAAAACCATCTGTTAACATCTCAACATCATTTTCAAGACGCCCTTTTCAAGACTGAAATTCAGAAAATTCTCTAGTAAAAGACATCTTGTTAGAGAGTTCTCACCCCAAAGTTGCAAACTTGTAGCCGTCATACACACGGTTGCTTATTAGGAACGTGAGGTTGTACATCCAGAGGAGGTAAGGAAATGCATGTTTTCCTGCACAGGTCTGCTCAAAGTTGGAACATGTCAGTTTCATTAGTGACGTAACCGGCATTTCACAAGTTAAACACCGTCAAACTGAGCCTTCTGCTGAGCACGTGAGATTTTAGACCTAAAACGTTCCAAAACCTCGTACATAGCAGCTTCAATAGTATCTCGTCGAAAAGTAAAGGTGTAGAAAGTTGAAGGATGGATAGTGCAAGCACCTTCGTAAGCACGTGGTTACCAAGAGCAATTGCTAGAATGAAAAGGACGCTGCCAAGCCAAAAAAAACAATCAWAGACGTGTCGTAAAGAACTGAGAACAGACCMCAAATAAGACTTTAATCRWAAAAATCYACCCATAGCATGAAGTCGAAAACAAACTGGCATCAACTTCAATCAGGAGAGGGACCGCAAGATGCAAAGAGTCTCGTCAGTGTCTTGAGGCAATTACTGGAAAGGCATAAACGATTCAGAAATTCACTCAGTGGCTTCAACATCCGACTCTGACCCACACATATTACCTTCTTCTATCAGCATGCCAATATCAAAGCTGAGAAACTGATTTATTAAAGACCTTGTTCAAGTCTACAAAAAATACTTGTGTCTAAGTACGGAGCATATAAGATATTGACGAAAGAAAACTAAATATTGTCGGTAATGTAGGAATACAACAAGAATGGGAGCGCTCGCATTTACCAATATCCGTGCAAATAGATAACATATATTGATGAYGCAAGAAGCCAAAACCTCGCCATACCCCTACCCTTCAAGCCCAGTCCTGCCCTCAGGGCAACTGCCAGAACYGAGAAGGCMGCCATAACTCCTGTCAAAGCTGGTAAACCRGAACGAAAGTTTCTCCATTGGCTGTCGGAGAGATCCTGATAAAAAYATCAGAAAGCTTCGTGAGATATTGGATCGATCATGGCAATTCCAAAAACATCTTAGCAAGAACGCGTCTGCGAAAACCTAACGCAAGCGAAGGAGAAACCTCAAGTCATTGTACGAAAGTAATCATGGAGGGTTTCGCAGAGAAACGCATCATACAGAATAACGACAAGATGAATAAGAGGAGCTGCACTGGGGCACCTACCATCTTGCGTCCAGCAATCCATCCTGGTTTCAGTCCATATAGCCATCCTGCCTTGGTGCCAGTTGAGTACTCTGCTTCATATACAACTACTAATGATTATGATCTTGCTGGACTTTCAAMATGTGATGAAAAATATGGACACAAATTTGTCAAAAACACCTTGAGCTCCCTCAATAAGAAGTTATATTAAAAAGTGCACCATTCAAAAGACTAGCAAAACGCAATTACTGCTTGGAACACCGACCGTAAGAGTTTAAAAAAAAATATTAGAGGCTTTTGTAAGCAACTATGTAAGACTCTGCAATTGTAGGGAGGCATACATCCAATGACTTGCAGGCAATAAGCCAAAGCTATTACAWTTTTTTTTCAAAAACAAATATGYTCTCATCAAGAGAACTTAGAAATTTGCACAGAACCCCAGTTMCAATCGAAAGTAACCAAAATTACTCTGCCAGAAGTTGGYGACGATCAATCTCTGGCATCTTGAGATACATTCAACCAAAAAGTCAAAAATCTCAATTCTTCAWGAAAATGTCACCTCCCAGTAAACCTACTAAAGTTTGCGTCATCAAAYAGAAAAGCACGAAATTMTCTGTAACACCGAAACTAATTYACTCCATTCRRAGATTRAACACAATCAGAGCTYTCTACAATGGCAATGTGAAAYWAAAATCTTTACAATTCGAATGCGAGCTCATTCTCGCGGGCAAYYAAACCTCCTYATCCCTAGACCAACTACAGCGYCYCAAACGAAAAMATGAAAACCTCAAATYGRWTGAGATCGTAAAATTAAGGAAMGATTACAAACCGTCTGAAGTAGTRGAGCTGCGCCACACAACAAAACCTTCAAACAGGATCGCATACCCAATGCAAGCGTAAAGCTCCACACCCCGCCATGACGATTGTGACTTCATCTTCCGAGCCACCACCATCTCGATCCAATGAGTCGTCGTCGATGATCAAAACGACAACAAAAACGCCTAAGCTTACAATCCAATTACGTCAACAGATTTCCCCTCCGCACAAGAAAATCACAACCGCGAAACAGCCACAATCAAACTTAACATTGTTACGTCATACAATCTTCGAAAGACAAAGCCAATAGGACGAAGGAATCTTAAATCTAGGCCATTTCAGGAATTGAAATATCCTCATCGAGGATCTCTTAAATCTTGGAATAGTCTAGATTTAAGAACCCATGCGTATTCCACGTTCCCAAATAGGTGCGAGACGAAGTTCTCAATGAGAGGAACGAAAGTAGTCGCAAGGTTCAACTTACTACAGTTTATGGAAATGAATAGACCATTATATCGATCAAAGCGTACCTTATTCACATGTAGGCGCACGATGGGAGATACATCGTCGTTGAAAACGTTCGCAATTGCTTGGGCCTTCTCGTTAGACAAGTCCGTCTTCTGCAAAAAATTTCTTTCACTTGCATTGGCCGCATCCCGAATACAACCAATGCATGCGTGCTAGAAGCTGCCGCAGCGTGCCTTGTCAAGTATTGAATTAGGTGATCTAGAAAAGCATTTAACCCCAAAATGACCCTGGAATTTCTTGAGCTTCTAGAATTTGCTCTAAATTGAACAAAAAGCCAACATTTTGATACGTTGTATCAATTCTTTCTGAATTGTAACCGTATAAAATCAAACTAGTAATGTTAGAGTTCACATTAGAAAAGAAAACTCAACAATATCTCTTACGGATTGAAAGATTAGAATGTTTGATCATGAGGGTGTTAAAAACTGCTCACCGTCCGTCCACTTGAATGAGAGACTCTGTTGGTAAGCTCAAATGATCATGGCTGGAGTGTGTGGCAAGTTACACTTACTAAAAACTTAACCCCTGAGTGCCCAGCTCATGTTTACTAAAATGTAGACCCTTCTCAATTCATTCCAATCAAACTATCATCTAAAAAAAGATCCACAGAAATTGTATTGGTGTGGAGACAAGTATGAACCTAGAGGGAAAAGGACACATCCTTTGACCGTATCGTTGAAAAGATTATAACAATCAAACAAGGAAATCTTTTGGTTTGGAGAGGCCATATTTTGAGGCGCTCAAGTGATGAGGGGATGAAGAATGTTGATGGACAGAAGGAGCTACGAGAATGTGGTCACATTCCGTCCATCTTGCAAGAGTTAAATGCAGTCCATGAAGTGAGTTGGATTTATCCCGGGTAGGGCAGGGACAACGTTGATTTTTTAAAATTTTCCACACATGATAGAATTTACAAATTTTGAACACACATTTGCAATCAGAGACCTCAAATTAGCTTGAGGGGGTCCATGTATGGCCCACAATAGTTCTTTTGTTTTTTTGTTAATAGCATTTATACATGGAGAATCCAAAAATTACCTTGTTGGGTCTACCTCGTAGGCTGGATTCTATGTCATTTGTTTATCTCTATCACTACGTGGATTTTTCCTATCACTACATGTGGTATTATCAAACTCACACTACTTGTAAAATTAGTATAGGCTAAAACATTACTACAAGTAGCGCATAACTGTCAACTATGCAATTAGTAAGTGAACCCAATTTCATGCACTAATTTGAAAAGTAGTGAAGTTAGAGCCAACATTAGTTAGGTGGACATTATTAAGCCTCTTTAAATGCATAAACCTCTTTTAGTGCATAGTCTTGACACCATGCAATTAAACGAGTTCTACCTATACAATCTACACCATGGCCAATTCCAACATAGAGGTGGCAAGATGTGAATTGTTTATAACCTTGTGAGAACCCACCCATGATCACCAAGTTCTTCCCTCAATGTCCATCACCCTATTGGTAGCCATCTTCTAACTAGATATGAATGAAATATTGTATGCTTATTTTTCAGAGATGAAATCACATGTCTACTACAAGTTGTCAAATTTTCAACCATTTTGAATAAATTTTAAATTCTTTTGAATTTCTAAAATATATGAAAAAAATCCATATCACATACAAAAGTATATTCAAAGAAATCTGAAATTTTCACTATAGATATAGTGTATAGTGTATAACATCATGGTTTTAGCCAAAGTTACATTACAATTTTATATTTAGAATATGAACATACCATGGTTGTAGGCCCAAAATTCATATTACTATGAAATATTGAAATTTACATTTTTATCAAGATACTCAATTGAAAGAAATGATTTAGTGGATAAGCTTCATTTCATTAGTTTGACCCAAATTCAAAAAACACCACTTTTATGGCTTAAATTCACAGCAACAGTAAATAGCAAGAAATGGCCCAAAAACACTGTAAATTAGGTGATTTGTGGATTGAATATCTTCTTTGTTTAGGAAAATTCAGTAAGATTGCAATAAGGGACTTTACTACACTACCATATTCATTGAAAATATACTCAAGTTTCCACCACATAAACAAAACTGGAAGAAAAAACATTCTTTTTCCATCCTCTAGTCACAAGTGAAGTCATCCATTGAACACTTAGTGTCCGCAACATCGGTTCACAGTAAAAAATATACTAATATAATTGTTTCATCCATCTAAACAAATTTTCATTTTTTTGTTTTAAGTTTTCATGTACTTAATTTTTTTAAATCCATTTTGATAATTTGATCCTTTTTGTACTTTCAAACAACCAGAATTTATAATTCCTCAATATATTCAACATTCACATTTTTAGTCAATGTTTGTCAATATCACCCTCACTACACTAATGATGGTAAATAGTGTTATCCATACTAACTATTTTAGAAATGCTATAAGTTTTACTCTTCATGAATACTTTTACTGAGTGCATAAATCCTAATAGTACTATAGTTGGAAAAACTTTGTACCTGTAGTTGGTAAAAGTATTCATTAAGAGTAAAAAATTTTGGTTGTTTTAAATCAATTAGTGTAGGTAACACTATTTACCATTGTTACACTAATAATGGTATTTAGTGTTGGCAACACTAAATACAAAGCACAACACTAAATGTCAACAATCATGGTAGTGTTACAACACTAAATGTCAACATAGAGACTATTTGTCAAGTATTGGATAAAATTATTTTACAAAATTACGTTTAGTGTTACATATTATTTCATCAAATTGCAATGAAAAAATATAAGCCTAAATATATGAATTGTGGGGTGGTAAACACAACACTAAATGCAAACTACTTGAAATTTAGTGTGTGTTTGGTAAAAGTTTGAGTAACACTATTAGTAACATAACACTAAATACCATTATTAGTGTAGTGTATTATGATAAATCATTACATTTATCGAAAAAGGGGTTAATAGTTCTTTTTCTTATCCATACCTTAAATTAGGGTACCTTGGTCTCCAAGGCGAAGTCTGTTTCTGCTGACACTAATTAGGGATTCCCTCTGCCCTGCCGTTTTCTGCAGAAATGCTTGCAGTGCCTCTTGTAATTGAAGGTGCCGCATTTTGTTTATTCTGCATCAGGAGAATCTCTTCTGCTCTCAGGTGATCCTCGCCGCGCTTCACTACTCTTGTTTCCGTTGTCATTCCTCTGCAGAATCTCTCGTAGTTGGTTTTCTCTTGCTCTTGTTGCTGGTGTCGTTCCTCAGTGCAGCCGTTTTCTTGAGTTCCTTCATCGAAAAGCATTTGAATTTCTKCTGATTTTCTTAAGTCCAGAACACTTGAGGCTTACTTACGGCTTGGAGTTTTGTAGTGATCGAGCATGCAGGATTGAAGGAGGGATTTGCATTCAAGAGCTTCGTAATTTGTGCAGGTAAATCTCGTTCTCCTTTTTTCATTCTCATTCTTTAGGTAACAGAGGGTTTCACTTTCACTGTCACTAAGTTATATACTCCGTTTCACTTTCAGGGAAAGTCTCAGGGCAGGTGCCTGGGACTTTAGTGCTAAGGGGCGGATCTGCGTCGCCAATCTCCACCTTCGCCTCCACGGTAGAGCCCAAACCCTGCGCCTTCGTATTTGTTGCATGAGGAGCAGCGATCAATACTTCTTTTCCATCGATTTTGTAAATCCTTTCTCCTTCATTCAGAGTTGTGCTTCTCTTCACTGGTCACATCAGTATTTTGATACCTCCAGTTTATTCAAATTAATGTTTGACAAGATTTAGGTTCTATATCCGATAGACTCTCTTTTGTACCCTTTTGTATTKTGTCGTGTTTTCTTTCCTGCAGACCGACATGTCTCCCAAGCTGGTGCAGGTGGAGTATTCTATGTCTAAGTTGCCAAGGCCCTAATCAATCTTTACTGTTCAGATGGAGTGTGCCATGTCTTTGTTGACAAGGCTGCTGATCTAGACAAAGCTAAAAGGATTGTGCTTGACTCGAAAGTAGATTACCCTGCGGCATGCAACGCCCTGGTAAGCTTGAACTGGCTATTATTAGACTTGTCAACCACTGCGTGGTGGAGATTCCTTAACATTAATACTATTGTGGGTGGCATACCATTTTTGATTTTGAGAGATTTTGCGATTAAACTAGTACTGTTGTGTGTTCTTTGTCTTTGCAGGAGACGTTACTTGTTCACGAAGATTTGGTTGGAACTGGTGGTTTGGAAATGCTTACTTTCGCTTTACAAAGTGCTGGTTAGTAACAACCTTTTTTTATTTTGATGGTCATGACCAAATAGCTTTGTTAGCTGTCGCAGCCATTTTCAGTCGAGGATTTTAGAACCTTTACAGTCTATTGAATTGCCTGTATACCTATTGACCTCCCTTGATCTCAATGACTCACTTTAGTCGAAATGGGCATTCATGTAAGTGCTTCAATTCTATTTTGGCATTGCCTTCCTGGTTGCATTTCAGGTGTGACCTTGTACGGAGGGGCAAGAGCGTCAGAATTGTTAAAACTCCCAAGAGCTTCCAGCTTCCACATTGAATACAGCTCATTGTCTTGCACTGTTGAAGTTGTGAAGGATGTCCAGGCAGCTATTGATCACATCCATGAGCATGGAAGGTATGATTTTARGAACCCTGGACCTGTAACAATAGYCTTCCATGGGGTTCCCTGATTTCTWGGTTATGGAGGATATCTATTGCCTCTGAAATTCCCGTGAATATGTGGTTGTCTGCAGCGCCCACACAGATTGCATAGTGACGGAAGATCAGTCAACTGCGGATATCTTTCTTCGTCRTGTGGATAGGTAATGCCTCGTAATCATCGCAAACATCATGAACTTCGATTGGCTGATGTCATACTTGTCTGACCGCAAATGTCGTAAATTTCGACTTTCGAGTACTTCATATTTCCGAACGCCTGACCCTCCTCACGATTTGGTGTGCAGTGCTGCTGTGTTTCATAATTGCAGCACCCGCTTCTGTGACGGTGCTCGCTTTGGGCTTGGTGCTGAGGTACCTTCAGTTTTTTTCTAATGGGGAACTTGCAACATTCAGCTATTTACTGGACTTCTCTCTTAGCTTGATTGTAGAATTATCTTTAGAGTCGTTTCCTTCATTACTGGCTGATCACAGTTTTCGATTTCATTAGACATTTTCACTTCTTACTTTGCCAGTTTAGCTTTCCTTTTTAAAGAGTACATGCACTATGCTGTAGACACATATCCACCAATAATGTTTCTAGAGTGATCTCTCACCCTTTTGTAGTATATTTTCTGAAAGGGATCTAATTGTAGCTATTTGTGGGTTGCAGGTTGGAATAAGCACTGGCAGGATCCACGCTCGTGGTCCTGTAGGGGTCGAAGGTCTTCTCACTACCAGATGGTACGCTATTACTAAGACTGAGCACATGGTTATGACTTCCTGGCAGTCGTTCATTAKTTTGTCAAGTGATTATGTTACASCACTCCGGACYTGAAGAAGAGTAAYTTCAGCTTACAGACCTGCGTGAATGATGTATCTGTTGACACTGTCTTATGAGGGAACTGACATATCCTCCTTTCAATGGCTTTTGGATATCCATACAAACATGGTTCCCCAGACCGGTAGCTATACAATGACTCCCAAAAGCAGCGGGCCACCACCATATAAATCACTCCCACAAACTGAGAAATTGGAATTATGATGTAAAATTTGGGCATCATGTACCAAAGGAAGTCAAATGTCTCATTTCAAAGACAACCCAATATTTTCAGGAAAAAAATTCAAAAAAATTTAAAAAAAGTTTTTTTCTACCCAAAAATTCTGCCCAAAGTCAGGCAACGACCAAAAAATGGTCACTTGAATGCTTAGGGGTTGGGATCCTTTTTTTCCATTTATACTAGGCAATGTAGAAAAGCAATAATCTCTCCAAGGATGAAGCTATTTACATCCACGAAAATGGCTGAACCTTGAGTTGCAATCTGCATATGGAATTTCATTTATTCATCCAAAATGATGTACGTTCATCCAAAATAGAATGATGTACGTCATTACATGAGAAACAAGGCCACTAGAGGGCCATTTTAGGCCTGTTCCCCTTGTTCTCAATGCAGTGAACGGAACGGCTGGCTGCTGTCAAAAAAGTAATTACCCAAAAATAAATAAATAAATAAATTTTTGGGTCTTGAAATGTAAAAAAAAAGTTTTCTTATTTTTTTTTTTTTTTTCCAAAACAAAAATCTGACGTGACAATCGCTTCGCCACGTCAGGCTGCTGCTGTGCTGCGGGAACGCAGCAGGGAACTGGCACTACTCCCATCGCCACCCTATTGGGAAAATGGAATAAATGCCCGTGCTCGATGCCGGTAACCTTGCATTTGTGATGCGAATTCGAGTGACGCGCTGTGCAGCTGGGTACGTATTGCGGGTGCTGCTTGCCATTTTCATAGCCAACTTCTGTAAGCAATTGCTATCGTTGTCCGCGGAGTCGTCAGTCTTGGGTCTCACAGGATTGCACGGAAGTGGGGACTTTGTGTACACATTTCCCCGCACCCGAATTAGTACATGCATGTGTGATCGTCTTGCGTGYCTACACTCGTGCCGACCTGCAATGGAGCTTCTGTGTGTCAATCGCCATTCTCTCTGTGATTGAACCCCAATTCCATTTCGTACGTCGTCCAGTTCGTTCTTTCATGAAAGAGTTTTTCTTGTCTGTGTAGTGAATGTTTTGATCAGTCCTGAAGGAAATCTTTTGATCCGGGCTTCGCTGGGATTTTGGCTACTCCCACAGCTACGATTTCTACTTTGCATTGGGAATTTGCGAGCAGAGATGGGTGGTAGCGGAGGCAGCAGTGGCTTCCATGTAATGATRGTTGTCGAGTTCCGGCCCGTTCCTCAGTGCCGCTTGTGAACTCCAAGTTGTCCAGCACTTTGTAGTTAGCTGCTCCCACCCCGACGTGCTCAATTGAAAGCGAGGAAGGCTTTAACCTTCGAACGTAGATCGATCTTGGAGCTGTTGCGCTTGCCATTCCTGTGCCCCATCCCTGGAAGCGATCGATTCCTCTCATGCGTTGCAACAGTCTCCACCTTCAATTCGCTTTCTCACTTAATTTCTCAGTCTGCTCTTTGATTCCCCGAATGATTATCAGGTGTGTACGTACAGTACTCACGAACGATTATCTTTGCTCTGGGGCCGATAACGATTCGCGTTCGCGCTTCTACACCCTCGCTGTATCATCTCTTCGAATTCAGCCAGCATGTCTCCGTCCCTGTTCCAGCTTGAGTGAACGAAATCCACTCTGCAATTCAGTGGAGTCCGCACACGCAATTTTGCTTGTTTGTGAATGAGTAGGAAAATCTTGTTCAGAGACTACGACGCGAGCTTCAATTGAATTTGAATTTTAGCTCCGACTGCTCGTATGCGTTGGAAATGCATGGAAATTCATTCTCCCGCTCCGATCCYGCCATGATAGAAAGAGAAGATTGACTGACTGTGTGCGAAAGTTGGGCAAATTTGTTCCATTGGGTGTTTCGATTTGTGTAGTTTCTTCTTCCTGATGGTGGGGATTCGTTGTGCTTGTAGGAGAAAACGTCGATCAAACCACCGAATTGCGCGCGCACTAGCGGGGAGACTCAAAGTTCGCGATGGCAGAGACGAACGCAGGAGCCGCGGGCGAAAACAGAGCATTGCCGCAGATGGACGCAGCGGCAGTCCAGGCGGCAGCCCCGGTGGTAGCTCCGCCTGAAATTCTTCCCCCACGTTTTGAAATTGCTGCTGTTCTGCTGGGCCCTCTGCCGACAAAAAGCAACCTGAGTTGCCAGATCCTCCCCAAAATTTCCGATGAAACCTGAGTGGCCTTGAGAAAAAAGGAAAAAAAAAAATACAGTATACTCCTATAGTCACTCATGTCCATATTAGTTTTTGTTTTTTTATTTTTTTTATGTTCTGAAAACAATGCTCCATATTAGTTTTTCACAGTTCCATTTGCTTTTTGTTTTCGTTGGATGGATTTCCTTTTGATTTTGCAGAATGAAAGGGGAAGCCAATTGCATGACACGAAGAGTGCGGCAGTTGGGTTGGGTTGGGTTGGGTTAGTTCCATAAGCACGTGCACGTGTTGTGGGTAGTTCTAAGCTTTCTAGACAGAAATTTCTATATCATATGGCTTGATTTTATAGCCTCACTCTTTGGGATTGGTTTTGTGTTTTACGGTGTTGGAGGCAATACTAATTGATATTTACCTTCAGTTAGCAATACAAAGGTAGGATTATGTTTGGACCTTGGACTATGAAATAAGAACAGTGAAGACACCTGGCTGCATTGAATTGGGTATAATTTGGTTGTAATGTACTCTTCCGTTGCAATGACATTTTCTTCTCATAAGTGAACAAAACAAGTGTGGATTCCGGTAAAGTAGGACTCCAGCATAATCCCATGGAGGTCTGCATAAATTTGTTTCTGTTTAACCCCTAAAGGACCAAACTGCGTTTTTTTGGCAACATAGCAATTTGGGGCAGCTCACTACAAATGGAATTTTCATTATTTTTCTTTGAAATTTTATCACAACATGTGTCCAAGGAGTAGCTTTAAGGCCCAACAATTTTCACTACATTTGACAACACTCTTAAAAATTTATTGCATGATATGTGATTTTCTTTGAACTCAGGGCAGCCCGAGAAACCCAAAAAACTTCTTTAAAAATCACTTTTTGAAAAAATAAAAATTTGAAATTTGTTCTTTACAATTATATATAAGTGGAAAGCTTTGAACCATTCCATTTGGATTAGCGAGCTAAAAGTTATGAGGAGTTCTAGTTTGTGGGTAAGTATGGAGTCTCTAAAAAACATACCTACCCACAGACTAAAACTCCTCATAACTTTTAGCTCGCTGATCCAAATGGAATGGTTCAAAGCTTTCCACTTATATATAATTGTAAAGAACAAATTTCAAATTTTTATTTTGTCAAAAAGTGTTTTTTAAAGAAGTTTTTTGGGCTGCCCGGACTGCCCAAAGTTCAAAGAAAATCACATATCATGCAATAACTTTTTAACAGTGTAGTCAAATGTTATGAGAAATTATTGGGCCTTAAAGCTACTCCTCGGATACATGTTGTGAAAAAATTTCAAAGAAAAATAATGAAAATTCCATTTGTAGTGAGCTGCCCCAAATTGCTATGTTGCCAAAAAACGCAAATTTGGTCCTCTAGGGGTTAATACCACAGCTACACGTTTGGAGGTGAATATTGGTCATCCACAATTGAGTTAGGATATAAGTTAGGAGCACCGAATGGCGTCCATGCACCTAACGGCGTCAATTTCTATGTCTAGTATTGATTCTATAAAAAAAAAAGTAGGTAGACTGTAGATAGCTTATTTTTTTTTGACCTAAATAATAAGCTATCTACAATTTAGCTACATTTTTGCTCTAGAATCAATACCTGACATAGAAATTGATGCCGTTACTTAGGTGCACGGACGCCATTGGGTGCTCCTACCTTACTTTAAGAAGTGTTATCACTCAGTTTGTTCTCATGAACAAACTTTGCTTTGATTCAGAATTGAGTGATGTCTTTCAATTCCAAGTGGGTTAGCTAGGAGATGAGGAATTCTTGTACGTCATATTCTTGTAATGGAATTATTATTTTTGCTTTGTTGTATGTTTCTATACATTGATCAAATATTTCTACATGTTAAATTAGCTTGAGTTTTTTACTAAATTTGGGTACTATGTTTTTTTGTTTATTTGTTATGGTGAGATCTTCAAAATTTGGCGTTCCTTGGTCACGTTCATGGTACCATTGTAAAGCCCTCAACAGGAAAGGATGACTTTGTTTTGTGGCGTTCTAACTCATTTCAAATAAAATATTGAAATTTGAAGTTTTTTTAAATTGAAAAAGTACAAAATTATTGTTAGGTTTCTTTTATTATGTTGTGGCAACATCAAAGTGTAATTAAAGCTTTGTGTTTCTCAAAAAGATTTTTAAAATTTGTAGGATACCTAATAAATATGCCTATAACTTGTTACAAGCTTCAAAATAGCTTCTATAAAATCTACTCCCTCCGTCACGAAATGATTGTCCACAATTCTGTTGGTATTTTATTGAGCCAATTTCACTGATCATATTGTGAAAAATATAATTAAGAAAGGTTTCAAATTTTATATCACTAGAATCAATTAAGAACTTTGCGTGTAATCATTGCAACCTAAAAAAATTAGCCACAAGTAAGTATTTCTTTGACCTACTCAAAACAACCTTAAAAAGCATGACATTCAAAGTGGACAATCATTTTGGGACAGAGGAAGTACTATTTATGGGAAATGTCTTTGGTAAGGTAACTTTTCAAATGAACCTCTAATAGTCTCATTCAAGCGTATTTATCTCCATTGATTTGAAGGATGGATGTATTGAATACTACACTGATGATGGTAAATAGTGTTACCTACACTAATTGATTTAAAACGGCTATAAGTTCTTACTTTTAATGAATATTCTTACCAACTATAGGTACAAGGTTTTCCCAACTATGGTACTATTAGGATCCATGCACTTCGTAAAAATATTCACTAAGAGTAAAAATTTATAGCAATTCTAAAATAGTTAGTATGGGTAACATAATTTATTATCATTAGTGTAGTGGGTTTCCCTATTGCAGTCTTCAAGTTTAACCCCTCAAGTTTCATGACTGTGATTTCACCAAAACTGCTCCCAAACTGCCATTTTTAGTACAAGTATCAAATTTTTGAAAGAATTTTTTTTTGGCACATGTTACCCTAGGATCTTGTAGTATGATGACTTGAGAACATGTGATAAAAATTTCAGAAATTTCCACCAAGTGGATTGCAAGATATAAGCATTCAAATTCACTAAGTTCATTTTCTTGGCTTTGCTAAAAACAGGGGAGGAGCACTTCAAAAGCCTCACTTTTCTATGAGAATCTATAACTGCCCACAAACACAAAATCCTCATAACTTTTGACTCATTGATCAAAATGGAATGATTCAAAGTTTTCCATGTATATATAACTTTAGAAAATCAATATCAAATTCTTTTTCTTAAAAAAATGATTTTTTCTTATTTGCCCAGACTGCCCAATTATGAAAAAAAATAACATATTAGTCTATAACTTTTGACTCGTATATCCAAATGTCATGAAATTTAGTGTCATAACATTTTAAACCTTCATTGGAGGGGGGGTCCCTTTTGCTCCTCAAAATCTGGCCCCCTCAACAACCAATCAATATCTTCAAGATTGACAGCCCACTCTCTCCCAACTAGGCCAGGCAATGAAATTGCATCTATTATAACTAAAATCCTCCCCCAGGTATATAGCGGAGGATTATACCTCCAACTAGGGGGAGGATACACACCTAGTTAAGAATGTTATGTGAAAGATATTCCTTGCCCTCACCTTCAATTAAAAATTGGGCCAAAAATATGGAAATATCTAGCCACTCGTACCTGCCCAAAATTGCATAAAAAACGCATGCCAGTCGTTTAGGGATTAAATTTATGCTTGGTTTTTGGCTTAAGTATGTGCAAGTCATAGTCATCAGAAGAGACTCAATTTCAACTTGTGAGTTATCTTAAATAGTGGTCGAAATTGAGTCTTTGGTCCATTATGACTTTGTGTAAAAGTAATGCTAGACAACTTATTAAGAGTAATTAGTACTGTAGTATCCAATTTTAATAATTCATACTTAGTTTTCAATACCTTTGTACAAATATGTAATTCACCTAAGTTCCATAAAAAATTTTAACATTGGAAAATATTTGAGGCCAAAACAGGGTTGTTTCAGAGTTGTTGCCCTAATTGTCCAAGAACTGTGAACCTGCGACTATGACCAAAACTTTTAAAAGAAATTAATCAATTTTTATTTTTCAAAATTTTCAAAAATTATTAAAAATCCGAAATCTGATTGTTTCAAAAAATTCAGAAAAAATATTTGAAAAAATATTAATCAAATAAATAATTAATTAATATTATATGACGTGGCTTGTTAACCTCTAGAGGTTTTAGTCTCTAGAAAAAAGGGTTTTTAGATTTAGAATTTCCTACTTATCAAATTTTACTATAATTTCTTGAAACTCTTTTCTGGAAGCAAGAAAATATACTAGCTTAAGGGAAATACAATTTATTTTAATGAAGATTGGGAAAAAATTTCAAAATGCTTGAGTTTGGACAACAAAAAATTGAAATAGGATTTTTTTTATTATAGAATATCATTATTTTTAATTGGAAAGTTTTTACTGATACACTTTGGAATTTTGTGATCTAAAAGTTATAAAGAGTTATGTTTTGCAAGCAATGAGGGCACCTTTGTGAAAAATAATGTATTGGATTCTTTTCTAAACTTATTTTTTACAATTTTTCATAACAAATAAGGTCTATCAAAAGCATACTAACCTCTAAAGGACCGAGGCACATTTTGGGCAGAGATTGGCAAAAATTGACACTTTTCAGGGCAATAAGAAAAAAATGAAAAAAAAAAGTTTCATAAGATGTTTTTTTGCTAGTCTAAAGGGTTGTGAGTTCCCCGAGTTATTGGAACGTGGGAACTTGGTGACTGGAGCATGCTGATGTGGGCCATGTGGCAAAGCGATTGCCACATCAAATAATAAATAAATAAAATTTAATATTTATAGAAATAAAAATTAATATGTTTCTTTTTTAAATTTTTTATTAAATTTTTAAATTTTTAGTTTTTTTAATAGTTTTTTCTTATGGTTTTTTTTTTATTTTGGCCAATAGTGTCATCAATGTGTGGTTTGCAACATGGTGAACCAGCCTAAAAACGGCACTCCAATCTAGCCAAAAATCATCTACTCATGATTTTGTGAGGGTACCTTGTGTAATCTTGACTTTTCCAAGTGTTGAGGGCTCTTGGAAATGAGCCTCAACTACACTAGATCTTGGAGACAAAATCGCATAAAAAATTCATTTAAGAAACTATTCATGCATTTAGAGTAGATTTTGAGAAGGTATAAATTGATTGCAATTGTACATGCTGGGCCCTATAACCTCATATATTTTAATTGACGAACATTTTAGATTCACCATGCGAAAAGTGGATTGAAATTTGTTTTGTAGTTTTGACACCTTCTTGGTTAAACATTATAATCTTTCAACTCGTAAATGATATTATTGTGTTTTCTTTTCCAATGCAATCTCTAACATGTCTAGTTTAAATTTGTATGGTTACAATTCAAAAAAATTGATAGAATTTTTCAAAATGTTTTTTTTTGTTCAACTTGGAACAAATTTCTAGAAGCTGAAAAGAGGCCTTGGGCATTTAGGGGTTAATGAACCTGGACCTAGTTTGATTCTATAGTTGTTTTTTCCGGAAATTGTTGAAAGTTATGTATAGGGCAATGCCCAAGGAAGAGGGCATTTCGCAATATAAAGGGCCAACGAGGAAGGCGGAGCCCGACGAAGAGACGCTTTATATTGCAAAATGCCCGATGACGAGGGACATTGCCCAATGTAAATCACGAATGAGGAAAACAAAGTTGGATGAAACACTCAGGATGAAAAAACAAAATTGGATGAAGAATCTGTAATGCTCGATAACACATGTTTGCCCACGTAATTGGGCATTACGGTTGATTGTGTAGCAAAACCCTTTCAGAAAATGAACGGGCGATTTCCTGAGAGTGATTTATGGTGACTCCAAGTAGCGTTTAGTTTGGCTTCTTCTGTTCTTCAATCCCTCTCTTTGCCAAAGCTTTTAGGATCCCTAGATTTTACAGGAGATGCCAATTTGATCCTCATCCTCAGACAAATTTGAGTTCCAACTTTGTATAGGGCAATGCCCCTCGTCGTCAAGCATTGTCCAATGTAAATCACAAGTAGGAAAATTGAAGTTGGATGAAAAACTTGGGATGAGAAAACAAAGTTGGATGAAGAATCCATAATGCTCAATTACACGGGCAAATATGTGTAATTGGGCATCACAGCTATTTGTGCAGTAGAACTCTCCTAAGAAATGAATGGAAGATTTCTTGGAAGTGGTTTACAATTATATTCATGAATTTCTGCGTATTCAATATAATTGTCAATCTCACGTTGGTCTGGAAAGTAGAAAAATCTCCATTTGGTGTTCACTTGGCCCCTAATGAAAAAATAATCTAAATCTTGAATCTTGAATAATGAATATGAGGGTATGATTTCAAGCAAGAGAGAGTCATCTCGTTTCACTTTGGAATAATATACTATATGTAGGTTTTGCAAGAGAGGTTTCCCCAACCATCAAAAAATTGGGGATACCATGAATGTCGTCAAATGTGAAAATAGCTCCCATCCATCCTTCAAATTAGATTGTTTGTTAGTTCTAGTGAGATCTTCTAGATGGCGAGTGCTCCTTGTTTGCACTCTTGGCATTGTCAGAGAGATCTCTACAAGGAGGGGTGCATGGGCTTTGTTTCATGGCATTTGAGATGGGATTCTGATGCACGGTTTAAAGGTTATGGATTTTTAAGTTATTTTTATGTTTTCAAAAAATTAAAACATAACTTTTATTTTTATTCAGGTTGTGGCAATGGCACAGGTAGATATGGTTGTTAAAGACTCCATACCCTACAAACTAAAATTCATCAAGAATTTCATCTCATTTGTCAAAATGGAATGATTCCAAGTTTTCTACATGTATACAAATTAGGAGAAACAGTTTCAAAATAATTTTTTTTTTTTTTTAAAGTGATTTCTAAAAGAAGTTTTCTAAGTTGCTTGGGTTTCCCACTATTAAATGAAAATTGCATATCATGCAACAACTTTTAAACCATTTAATCAAAAGTTATGAAAATTGTTGTGCATTAAAGCTATTCCTTGTACACATGTTGTAAGAAAATCTCAAAGGAAAAAATGAAACTATTGTTTGTAGTGAGTTGCCTAAAATCGCTATGTTGCGAAAAGAGCGCAATTTAGTCCTTTAGGAGTTAAATAGGTTACTTTGATTTGTGCGTATCCAGCCGTCTGCAAGAAGTAGGCCAAAGATTGACAATGCAAGTAGCTTGGTTGCCTAGAATGGTGCCCAATGCAAGGGGTGAGAGCTACCTTAAGGGCCACTTCACACTACAGCACAAGATCAAGAGTCCGTCGATTTCAACTAATCAAATTTCAGAAACCCAAGACTTTGGCTTCTCGACCCTTCACACTACGCGGTACAGTCCAAAGTCCGTCACCCTCAAAATTGCCTACATGGTGATGGACTCTCGATCAGAGTTTGGGTCGGCCAAAAATGGCGACCCAAACTCTGATCGAGGGTCCGTTGAATTTTCAAGAAAAACAAAATTAGAAATATTAGAAACTGTCAAAATCTTGCCGTTAGATTGGACTGGAATGACTGTTTTGGTAGTAGTAGGTAGGATGCTCCCTCCCTTTATTATGCTAAGACTCATGTTCTTTTGTTCTTTTGTTGCCAATGAGGTTTAAACCCTAGTCTCCACTACAAAAAACCATGAGTCTTAGCATTCAATGTACCTACTTCCCTTCAATGTCTAATCCCACTTTTTTATTCCATTTATATTCTTTCATATTCCTTGTTCAATGGTGAGGGCATGTGCTGTAATTTTTTTCCAAGGTCATTTTTGACTCCTTTTTCATGTTTTTTTAACCTACCGCTTGAAAAAATTGCCATATGGGTAACAATTCACAAAAAAATTCAGAAATTGGATGGATTTTAATATGGAGAGAAAGGATATAAGTCAAAAAAATGGAGTAGGTTTGGACTTTGGGCTTGGACTTTGGCCTCTGGAGGCTTCAGACTATGGCCGGCTGAAGGTTCTAATTCCTAGTTTTTATGGCCTATTTATTGCTCATTTCCTTGGACTCTCACCAAATTTTGGCCACTCAATCCCACGGCCTCTCGACTTGGACGGGCCATAGTGTGAAGTGGCCCTAAGATCCATGTTTATTTCATTTATTTTAGGGAATGTAGAAAGCAATAATCCCAAGAAGAATGAAGCTATTCACATTCATGAAAATGATTGAAACTTGCGTAGGACGGCGATGGTGGTTTTTTTCCTCAATTTTGTCGAGGTCGATGTCCTGTAGCATCGCGGACCTGCACATTTGTGTTTGGCCAGGTCCCGTGGGCCAGGCTGAGGATTCTGACAGGTCAGGCACGGGGGGCTCACCTTCGTAGGCACAATTTAACAAGGGGCACTAAATCGTGCCCATGAAATGGATCCCGCAGGATAATGTTTGAAGATAAAAGTAAATAAAAGCCCCCTATATTGAGCCGTCACTAGAGTATGTTCTCTACCTCTCCTAGTTAATTTTAGGGTATGCAAAAATAAAAAGATTCAAAAAATTCAAAATTCAAGAACTCAAAAATTGCAAAAAAAAATTTGTGCAAAAAATTAAAAAATTCTTGCGTTATTCCCTATGGTAAATCTAGTGTGTGGGGCCCATTTCATGGGCACGATATATTGTCCTGGCGATTTAACCCTTGAAGGAGAGACCGGCGGCCATGGAAATCATGCATTTTGATACCGTGTGACATCATCGACTTTGAAAAGCCGAATATACTCATTGGAAGTCAAAGTACTAGAAAAGATCTTCCTTTTCCACTCCTAATACTGAGGATGAAAAGTTGCAATTCTGTTCTACACGGTTTGATTCTCCGTCGTACAGAGGACACAAAACGTCGGCCGGGGCGTTCAAAGTTTTACGTCCTGCAGAGAGCAGGCTCCAGTGAGCAGGCTCCAGTGAGCAGAATCTTATCTGCCCCGTCATCGTCTTCCCAACCCACCCACCCACCCTCCAACCCTCTCTCAATTCAACCCTCTCTCAAGCTTCAACCCAAACACTTTTCATGCACCCACTCCGCAAGTCCACCACCAACCTGCCTTCCTCCAAATCCACCCAACTGGCACCGCTTTTGCTTCACCAACTCTCCGACGCCCTTCTCCGTCTTCTCAAAATCAGAATTGGCCATAAATTTTCTCTTCTAAGTTACAACAGCATTGCATTACACCTTTTTCTCAAAGCCCAAAAAAACCAATCTTGAACCCTCGCAGCAACATCTTGCTTCTTCTTCAGCAGCTCCTTGTGCATCACTTCTCTCTTCGTCACCCAATTTTGTGTGTCCTGCTCGAGTTTGTGGGAGTTTGTACGAGTTTGTACGAGTTTGTGTGAGTTGAGACTGTGTGAGTGTCCGTGTGTGTGTAAACTGAGGTAAGTACTATATATTTGTACAAACATATAAGCAAAGAATGTGAAAAAATTCAAAAAGGATTCAGATTTTAAAAGATATTATTAAGACAAAGGGTGTGAAATTGAAGAATGATCTGAATTCTATTTCGTAAATAAATTGTTAGTAATTGAGCAATCCGATTACTATGGCTGTGAATTGCTTTGAATTTAATGAGCTTGTGTGTGCTTTCAGGAGCTAATCTTACTGATGCGGATCTTCGAGGATGCGATTTCTCTCTAGCGAATGTACAGAAGGTGGATTCTCTTCCACATCAAGCTTGTTAATGAGGTTGTTCAGTTGTTGTTTCTCTTCAACCAGTCTCGTAATACTAAAATTATTTGGGACTTGATCCCGTCTCTTATATTGACCTGTGCTTTCATGTGCAACTCATACACTGAGTTGGGCTTAATAGGAAGTTGTGTAAGCATGACTGTGACCTCTAATCTTCGAACAGAAACAGGGTTGTCTACTTTTCACTTATTGTAGTCTTCAACCTCTCTCTTTGAAGTTGCACAAGAAGTTAATATATAGTGATAAAAATTTGATCTCAATAGGTTTGACTCTCGCACTTCAAGTGATGTCCCAAAAATCACACTCCCACATAATTAATTATGTTAGAAAGCGAAAAGAAGTGACATAAATCGCATCCTCGAATATTTAATTCGTAATTGTTCTTTCTTTTTAAATTTTTTCCTGATCCCCTTCTTGCATTGACCGGTCCACAGGCGAACTTGACCAATGCCAATCTGGAGGGAGCTTTGGTTACAGGCAACACGTCCTTTAAAAACACTATCATCACTGGTGCTGGTACGTTTTTCTATTGAAATTCCATGAGCTTGGTCAAATCACATGAACTTCCTCTCAATTGTTCTTTCGTTTTCTGAATTGAATAAGCACAGAAAGTGTGATTACGAGCTAAACCAAACTCCTTGTTTTTGTTTTTTGTTTTTTTTGCCTTTGACAGACTTCACTGAAGTAGGTTGGAGGGATGACCAACGGAAAGAATTATGCAAAGTTGCTGAAGGGTTTGTCACTGCCTCCTTTTCACAAGCATACTTTTTTCTCATATAATTCCACAAATCATTTTAACACAGATTAACTCCCAACAGACCTAGAGACCCAAATTGGGCCTCATGATGTTTTAATTTGCATTTGTCGAGTGGGATCATACAGAGACTTCTTTTCTGTCAATTTTCTTTCAATTTTGTCACCAACGCATGCAATATTCTTCAGTGATTCTAGTGGTAAAAAAATTTCTCTAACTCCACGTAGCTTCTATTTTTCACAATACCGATCAATCGAAGTTGTCATTTTAAATTTAAGAGTCGTTCGTTATGTGCTCTTCGTTTTCATTAATTTTTTTGTGTGTTTTCTTCTGCAGAGTTAACCCTGTGACTGGAAACTCAACGCGTGAGACTCTTTTGTGTGACTATTGAAGGACTAAGTTTTTGGAAGCTGAAAAAGAGTCTAGCAACAGTGGATGAATTAGATGTTCACTTGCTTGAGCAGCTAAGCAAAAAGTTTTGATGAAGTACCAATGCAGGGATTTAGTATGAAACAACAAAAGAGAGTATTAATCTATTTTCCTGTTTTATTTTAATCCAGTGGGCTAAGTTTGAATTGGAACCAAATTAGTGCTTTCAAATATGAAGAAGGCTCACTCTCACTCCGGTTCAGGGAAGAGGTTGTTGAAGCCTCTGATGCTTTTCTGGAGGAACACTAATTCGAACTTTGAAGAAAGAGTGAGAGCCTGAGAGGGGAGTCCAAGCCAAGGGTTAGTTTTCCGGATTTCAACTTCAAAGATTAAAGTACCGTAATGACAGTGTACAGCATGTTGATTGAGTTTCTCAGTAAATACTTGTTTAATATAATCCAGTGCTCCAAGTCCATTTGACTTCATGTTCGTTTGTTTGATAGGAGTAAGTTATGTTTAGTTCTTTTGAATGATCTGAAACAAAAGCAAGAACAGTTTACACACCGCCGTCCAATTTGAGAACCCACACTAATTTCCATATGAACCAATGTTGGACCACAGAGTACTGATGTTGAAATAATGCAAAACTGTAAAAATAGGGTGAACTGACGTCAAGATAATGTAAAGTAATGTGAAAATCTACGTGGAAGATTAACGTGAACAAGAATGGCCAATCCCCATTCAGTTTAAGTTTCTGGCTCCAGGTATGAGTGTAAAAGAAAATAATAATGAGGATTTTCTGAATGTAGGTGAGCTTTCAAAGTGAGATGCAAGTTGTAGCATAAATTACGGAGACACAATGAATTAGTTATAACATTTCAATTAGTTATAAAATTTCAAAGGTGAATGATGCTATCCAACAAATCTACATGATGAATACCAAAGATGTAGAGTTATTCATAATATCATAATGTTGTCCAAGCAAAAGGTGGAATTGAAAGAACTTTATTGAATACTATCCACTTGCAAAACTACCACCTCCACAATCATGGGGAGTCACGGATAGGTTGAGACCTTTAACACGTAGGATGAGGGGGGGCACACCTTCCAAGGGTTGAGTACAACACTGTCAACGAAATCAATGAAGAGAATGGTGCAAAGAATGAATTGTTTGTCACATATCAAGCTTAACCCTTGCAGGATGTTTAGGAAGAAAAGTAGTCGATGAATGACTACATTGTTTAGTGTAGAAACAAAGAGTTCACCTATTGGTCCAATAATTGGAGTGGCTTTGGTGCCTTCAAGGATGTTAACCCTTGAACGCCTCAGCGGACGTTTTGTGTCCTCTAAATGGCAAAGAATCAAACCGTATAGGATAGAACTGTAACTTTTCATCCTTGGTATTAGGAGTGGAAAGGGAAGATCTTTTCTAGTACTTCCAATGAGTATATGTGGCTTTTCAAAGTAGATGATGTCACACGGTATCAAAAATGCATGATTTCCACGGCCACCGGTCCGTCCTTCAAGGGTTAAGCCATTAAGGATGAAAAGTAGTCAATGAATGCACCTCATGGTTCAATAATGAGAGCAATTTTGGTAACTACCTTGATATAGGGGGGTGCGTCCTTTAAGGATTAAGCAAGCTAATCCCCAAAGGCAACTCCTCCTTACCATGACTACCCATACTTTACCATCAATGAATCCATTCATTTCCTAAAATGGTCTTCAATTCTACTATGTTGTTATTACTAGTCTATATCAACAGACCATAAAGGTCAATAGTAGACAAAATTGTTTTATTGTCTATTATGTTTTCATAAAAATACATGGACTTATTACCATTCCAAAGGGAGAATCTACATAATTTGTAAGAATGGGCCAACTATAAGGTATCAACCCTAAGCAAAAAATGGCTCAAAATAATAAAAATCAAATTAAAGGGTGTATTACTATTTTTTTATTTGAAAAATCCCAAAATTGAGTGCCAAAGACAACTTTATATGTTTTTCTCCGGCCCTTCATTGTTTTTAAAATTAAAACTCCTCAAAATATTCACTTCATTGATTACCATTCTCAATGGTCCAAATGTTTTTCCAATGGATATGAATCTACAAAATCCAACAATTTTAACTAATATCTATGTAGAATATATTTTTAGCTACTCAATTAGACATTGAAATTAAAAAATCCTCTAATTTTTGCAAATTTTTTTGCAATGATGTTAATCACAAATTCACATCTAGATGATTAGCATCCATTCTAAAATAATCATGCAAATATTTGCAATTATGAAGTCAACAAAGCCTACCCAAGTTCTCAAAATATCCAAAATGGGCTCTTTAATCCTTTAGAGGTTGAAGTAGTTTTACCCAATACCACCTAAATGTAGGGCCCTCATTGATTCTAGATTGAGAATCTACGATAGTAGTTAATGCTTTTACAATAAGACATGTATTATAGTTTTACATTCTTGGTATGAACTCAATGAGGGCCCTATACGTGATTGGTATTGTATAAGGGTAAATGAATTGATATTGGTTAACCCCTAAACGTCATAGGTCCAACCAGGCTTAAAAATTGCCTGCCTTTGCAAGTCTGAAAAGTCAAAATTAGAGTAAGGTATGAAGATTTCAACCATACAATATTGTAGTGTGCTTGTTGTAGATGGTGTGGAACAAATTTGGGGTCATTTGACCGTATAGATTGAAAGATTATAATGTTTTAGTGTTGAAAAAAGGTGCTGAAATTTTCTCAAAAACACATTTGGAGGTGAAATTCGATTTCTTAACCTATTCGAATGATTTGTGTACTTTAGGAACAAGTCTGAGTATATTCTAATAATATGCTTATGTGGTATCGTTGTCAGATACCGTCTCAAATATACTAGTAAGAGATCGTGTTTGTCTATCTTCATTTTATAATTTTCTGCTTTTTCATATTCGTTTGAAAACTTGACAATATTTTTTAAAGGAATCCTTTGAAATTACTCTAGGTTCGTGGTAGCCAAAGAAGATTGCAAGTACGATGCTCGATCCAGGACGAGAAAGTGAACCTGAAGAAGAACCAGGAATTGAAGCTGCCTCTGCAATCCAAACAAAACGTGGACGAACCTCCTTCGGTTGAGAAGCCCCAGGGAGAGGTCAGCCCTGCGGACGTCAAGGCAACGCTTAAAGCTGCAAGGGAGAAGTTTGGCCGAACGACAGTGACAAAAGCATTGCAGCAAGCGAAGCAGCAGCTGGGCAAGCAAGGAGTGGCCAAGCTGACGTTACTTGGTGGGGCTGCAGCTGTGGGGGTCTTCCTCTCCGGAGCTGTACTCACATCTTTGGAGGTTTTACCGGTCGTCCCTGAGGCCATGCAAGCTTTGGGACTCGCCTACTCCGTCGTTGTGGCCAGCCGGGTGATCCGAGGAGCCCCTGAGAAATTCAGGGTGTCACCCGTCCGGGCCGTTCTGGAGATTGTGGAGGAAGGAGGGAAGATGACCAAGCAGAGAACGAACTTGGTCATGCCACAGGTAAGGTTAATATGCCACATTTTCTCTGTTCACAAAACACATGTACTTGGTATTCGTACATTCTGTGTCTTAGCGACATGGCATTGAGACACATGTCTACAAAGGTACGTTTACCGAATTGCAACCCGCACCTAAGTGCGTCACTATGAACATCGCCTCTTCATTTCAGAGCCTAAAATCTAGGAGAGTCATTTTTGTCTTATGAGATTTGTGCCACRTAAATAAGAGAACARTGAAAACTCTAGATTCAGGTAATGAAGATGGGGTACAAGTTGTGATGCAATAAGGTAAGGGCCGCAATTACATTCACTTACCTTATTCARGCTTGRACATACTACCTTCATTCTGAGGYTCCMTTSTGTGWRCAAGCRTGTGTTCARGCGTACTTTGARTACAAGAKATTACATGTATTTGTACATCATGCTGGATACATGTACTTTGCATTTGATAACCTTGGATTTGGCTTTGAATTTTTCACTTATTTTTCACCTCCGATGCAAAGTGCTGGTTCTTGGCCTTGTACTTCAATAATTCTTGGATATTGTTGTCACCGGATCAGGATGGTGATGATTCAACATTTTTAAGCCCTCGTACACGTTATTTTTTCTCAGGATCTGGACAAGGACACCGTCGCAGCGATGGAGCGCTTAGCTCAGGAGCGTGACAGAGCTGTGAACCAAGTGGCGGAGATGAAAGGACGGACAACAGAGTACTCTCAAGTTKTGTCTGAGAAAGAAGCCCTCGAAACAGTGKCCTTGCAGCTTGCGGAGGAGAGAGAGACGGCCATGGCGGAGGTGAATACCTTGAAATCRGCTGTGGAGTCCATGAGTGRTAGAATGAAGGGRATAGAAGCCATGCTTGAAAAAGAAGTGGGGCAGCTGAAGTCCCAGAACCAGGCGYTGGAAACAGTGGCCTTGCAACTGGCGCAGGAGCGCAAAGTGGCCATGGAGGAGACTGCAAACCTCAAAGCCAGATCAGGGTTTGAGAAACAAGCCCTGGAAGAAGTGGCTCTGCAATTAGCTCAAGAGAGAGATGAGGCGCTGGCAGAGCTTGACAGCTTGAGGAAGGTGGTGGCCAATATGGGAAGCAGTGTTTCGAGTGACGTTAAAACTCAATTGCAAGATGGACGTGTAGAGCCGCCTCAACAAGACGTCAGTAGTCTTATTGTTTCTCACGTTGTGGATGAGTTCGAGGTGCAGCCACCCGGTTTCGGTCCCTGATCTTTTTACATTAATTCGTTGTTCTCATCCAGGATTACATTTCTGAGGTAAAGAACCCATTCTTGTCTCTTCATCTTTTTTAATCGTTTTGGGAGGATTGAATATGGAGCATCTTTTTCCCCATGTTTGCATCTCTGAAGTGGTGCTCAAGAGTTTTGATCCCACTTTTTGACTCTCAAGAGTTTCTAAAAGTGAGACCTAATCCTCCTCCTCAATTTAGGAAGAGAGCTCAACGTGATTAGATGGCATGCGATCATGTCTTTTTGTCATTCCAAATAAATACAAGTTGATGAAGAATTCAAATGTAATCTCAAGGAAGGAATGAAAGAGGTACTACATGGAGGATAACTCTATTGTATGAATCAATTATGAATTTTCAAAGTTTTGTTTACAGGGTGAGTAAAATCATGAGAATGTTGAAGACTTGTATACTGTCAAATTCATTAGGCTCTGAATATGTATTTGTTACTTAGAAACTAAGAAATATGTCTCTTGTCACCTGTTCTGAGAAACCTTGAAATCGCCTTGTGGCAGGTGCTTGGTGACCAGCTTGCTAAAGATTTTATGAACAAAAACATCTTCCTAGCAATGTTTTTATGTACTTGTATAATATGTGCGGGGATGCGGAGATGAAGCCAAAGATCATTGCAAGAGCCCAATTGACTCCTATGAAAGGAATTTGAGAAACTCGCCATTCCTGTATCAGAAATTGTGTTGCAGGATTTTTTATTTTTGAATAAGTTATGCAATGCTTATGACATATGCTGTGAGTGCTTCTGTGTTTAGGAGGAGCATTGATGGTCTCGTAGGCTAGTTAGTGACATATATTTTCTGCACTCCTGAAATGGATGCATCTTGGATCAATTGTTATACAATGTGTCTTTTGAATTGTCGCATGGGTGATTGCAATTAAGTTAATTATGAAGAGTTTAAATTGAGGTTTCCAAAACTCTTGGTAGAGACCCAAAAACAACACTACTTAATATACTTACTCAAGGGTCAGGTACTAAATTGATTTTGGGTGATTTTGGGTGATTTTGGGTGTGTCAATCTTGTTAGACTATCAATTGCAAAGTCTCATAATGTCCTTTAGTGTTCAAGCTTTCTCTTTTTGTTCCCACTTAAAATTCCTTGACTTTAGTAGATTTGTCTTCATGTTTAGTCTCTATAACAGTGGAAAAAATGAACTTGAATGAATATTTCCATGACTCAAAATTATGACAAATTTTCAATTGCAATTAAGTAGACTTGAGGAAAACAACAATAATAAGGTAGGAGGTCCATAAAGCGATCATCTGAGCTCTAAAACTGCATTTTGGAGAGGTAGAACATCTTGAAATATTTATTAGTAAATTTTCTTTGAAAGACAAGAAGAAATGGCATCTAACCCAAGTTGTTTCATATTTTTTGGAGCTTTGTGGAATTAATTATGAAATTTTGAAGTTGAAATGCCATAGGCTCTAAATGTGACCACCTTCTAGAATGTACACAAATTGTACATTTTGGTAAATTGAAGAAAGAAAAATGTACATTTGTGTCATGGTTGGTTCAAAATGCCCGGTCATAGTTTGAGCCTCCTGCTTTAGTAGGATTACCCATAAATAAAATGTTGAAAAGAATACAATGAATACAAAAATAATGGATCCTTCTAATGATATTTAGTATTGTACAACTTACGTTCAATTGATTCATCATGCCTTGCTTCACTAATTATGCTCATGTCTGAAATGTTGATTGCTTCACCATTTATACTCATATTTTTATTGTTGATATTTAGGGAGGGTCAATAATAGGTGTTCATACCTTAACCCTTGAATACTACGGCAGACATTTTGTGTCCTCTTGATATAACAAAGCATCAAACCATCTAGGACAAAATTGCAACTCTTCATCCTCAATATTAGGAGTGGAAAGGGAAGATCTTTTCTAGTACTTTGACTTCCAATGAGTATATTTGACTTTTCAAAGCAGATAATGTCACACGATATCAAAAGTGCATGATTTCCACAGAGAGCAATAAATTGTGCCCACAAACTCGGCCCAACAGGTTAGATTTACTGCTGGGAAAACGCAAGAATGTTTTATTTTTTTGCACAATTTCTTTTTTGGAATTTCTAAATTCATATTTGCAATCAGAGACCCCAAATTAGCGAGGGGAGCTAGAGAACATACTCTAGTGACGGCTCAATATAGGAGGCTTTTAATTACTTTTACCCCAAACATTACCCTATGGGCCCTAGTTTGTAGGCACAATTTACTACTCTGCGATTTCCACGGCCACCGGTCCGTCCTTTAAGGGTTAAATTGATCCTTGTTACCAACAGCATCATCTAATCAATGCACTACATTGATTTGCCCAACCAATGCACATGACACTAATTTACCATAGTCACTCTTYGTAAGATTTGTCCTACCAATGCACATGGATTGACACTAATTTAACAGTCACACTCTTTGTAAAATATCTGAAGTAGTGTAGACTGAAATACTAAAGTAGTCTTGTTTGCAGCACAAGTTTGGTAAAAAGTTTAGTCCTATAAGGATTTAGGGTGAACCATCTAAACTAATGTAGGCCTGAAATGTCTATGGCTGCTGATTTCTAAATGGATAGAGGGTGGTCCGCTGTCACTAAAGGCAAACAAAAACCTCCCACTTTGAAATTGAATTAGCAATTCATACAGTGATAAACTATTTTTTATCTAAATTGTACTTAAAAATCTCTCTAACTTACAGCTTTATACAACTCCCTAAGAGATAGAAATAACGTCGGTTCTCAGTTGGAGTGGTGGCATAATTAAAGGGTCTGTTCGTATGAGGCCCTGATTTGTAGTTTGCATTATGATTCACTTAGAATTATGATACATCTCCCCCAAATCATGTGGGTAATGCGTAATGAGACAATTGTAAATATCTAGCTGCAAAACTAAGGCACCTAAAAAAATTGAACAGCGCAAGAAGTTTCTTATTGGGAGAGCTCCAAAAGATAACAACCATCATAACGTGCACTTCAGAACACATTTTGTCAAGAATGAGCTCCTCACAGACTGCACCAAAAGACAGATCCGTTACCAGATGTCTTGCCATCCATTCCAGAAGAAAAATATACACACTTACTGGAGCAGCTTGTTTGCTGCCGCGGTAGTTACGAGTTGTAAACACCTCTTTCCAACTAAGATTCTACCCTCTACACCTAATAATTACAGAGAACGGAGTGTACAATTTCTCACCATGATCCTGTGAGATAAAAACTCCAGAAACAACTTCACTCCTTCACAAAGGTGAAGCTCRACAGCTTCTACCAAGTGAAGAAGAACAAGTGCTCGAACATGTTGGTCAGAAAGCACCAGACGAGAGTTCTGTGGGTATGGTACATGATTCACATAAGCCATGAGCTATATCAGGGGGTGTCAGACCTTGAACTCCACAAACAGAGTCCAATTGGAGACGCAAATCCGAAAACTCTACCCCARGGCAAGAGTGTTTGAGGCGAGAATTGGGGCCTCAAATTCCCAGTGTGCGGAGTGTCAGAGTTCAAGATTTGCGCTCCAAGAATGGAGGCAATTTACKCAACATGATCTGACGTTTCTACAAGGGGCCTAATCCTTTGAAACGAGGCTCAGAACTGCGCAGGGTCGGATTTGAAAACAAACAACAGAATGGTGTGGCTGAAATCAAGAACTGTGACACTCTTGTAGAATCATGGTCTCGAAATCTAGACTCAAACCCCGGACACCCCCGATGAGAAAACAGAGACTATAAACAAATGGAAACAGAAGGAAGAGAGAGCTTCCCTCTGTTACAGAAGGAAACCAGGATTCAACGTTGTAGAGCTTGCAGCCAGAGTCCGGTTGAAATGGTGCCGTTTCTGCACCGACCGCCATGAGCCTCTTGACAAATCATACACCACCGACCTTCCACTATCCGAAGTGAACACAATCGCTCCTTCCGAAGCCACCGCAAGGAAACTCGGCATCCCTTCACAGTTATTCCAAGACAAGCATGTCGGATACAGCAACGAATGCCAAGTCTCCGGCATGCGAGCCACTCGAACAGGCACCTTGGGCGACGGCAGCACTTTCGATATCGTGATCCCCGATTTCAAACAAGTCTCCAGACCACAATAGCATCGCATTCTGGAGCCTGCCACAATGTAAACCTCGCCACTGCACACCACGAGCTGCACAAAGGAAAGACTCTGCGACAATTCAATACCCTTGTTGCTCCACACGTCGTCGAGAAGGCTGTATGTTAACAAAACGTAACAAGAGCCGTTCCCGAAGACAGTGTAGACCGTGTTGTTGCAGACCGCGGAGCACACCGGGTCGGTGTTGTCCGGCGGATTCGCAAGCAGAATCCACTTCTCCACCTCCGAGTCGTACATGTGCATGCGCTCCCCGAAGAAGACGACCTTGTAGGCTTTCGCGGAGTAATCCACCGTCAACATCGGCAGAATGAGATCCATATCTACAACAGGTGGCAACCTCTTCAAGGTTTTGGTGACGGGGTGGCAGACATAGAGCGCYTTCACATTCGACGTGCGGTATAGTACAAGAAATAACCCGCCGGCTGCATCGACTGTATCTAAAGAGTAATTAGAGGTGCCACTAGGGTTTGCTTGTTTTGTGTGGTCAACGAGATACGTGCTATCGAGGTTGTAGAATCGCTCGTCCGTTAGGTCTAAGACGCACCACCCGGCATCGCTGTTGCGGTTCTTGCCCGGCGTGAGGAGCACGTAGAAGCGTTGCCGCGGTGCTAATGCGCAGAGCGTCCCGAACTCCGGGGAATCGATAAGCGCATTCCATTGCTTGCAGACGGCGCGGAGGCGGCACACCGACGGGATAGGCAGGAATCCGAAAATCCGCATGAGAATGTCCAGCGGTAATTCTCGCGCTGGATTCGCCATGGGGCGACGACTACTGTTGCCAGGAAATCAGCTCCAGAAATCGAAATTCCTTCTACGTGAAAAATCTAACCCTAATTCCACCCTAAGCCGAATCTAGGGTTTGTGAGTCCCCCATTTCGGAGGTGAGATGGCTCAAATCCATGTGAGAGCAACACGCGACCCCTCCGAAGAAGAGCGCATAGTAGCAGCATCCAGTACCGTCCCAGACACGGCTCCCGAACTCGGTAAACCCCGACTTTACCGACAAACCACGGAATCTGCCTACTACCATTCTCGACTAAACCCCRAATCCACTTGCGCCGCGAGTTGAAAGAGAAGGAGAGCAACTGACCACGAAAACAAACCCAATCCGATCGAAATGGCACCTAGAAGCCCCCGCCGTCAAAATTCTACAGATTTGCCTGCAAATGCGCAGCCTCCTCRGAACTGGAATTTGCAGTATGAGAGTTGAGAGGATTGAAAAAGTCGGGGAATTAGCTGAAAGAATCAGCAAAAGGAGCTGCGAGAAGCTGAGAAGAGACGATTCGTGTTGCTGCGGCGCTGCTGCAGAAGACAGGGGAGCTGCAGTGGTGAGGGAGGCGACGACGGCGTGGAAGTAACTGGCAAGCGGTGGCTTGGCTGTGAAGACTCTTCGGGCCCATGACTTCAAGATCCTCCAAGATCCCTCCAAGACCCCTTGCAAGACCCCCTTAAGGCCCCTCCAAGACCGCTTCTAAGATCCCCTTTCAAGATTCCCTTACAAGTCTCTTTCGAATATTTTTTCACAACGTTTCGTTCATGGATAGGGGACAACCTCCTTTATTAGCATACGATATGATCGTATTTGGAGGGACCTACTAGAAGAGGTCAAAATCTCATCATATTGGCAAAAAATTTATAGTAAAAAAACATGTTGTCGATGTATCTATGAGACTGTAATGGAACATCATTTTTAAGTTACTTTTGAAAAAAAATTAAAATTGTTTCAAAACTCATTCAAGACCCATTTATACTTATTAAATSATTGATTTTGTGCTACAATAGAAGGATCTAGATCCTTTTAGAACTCTTTCAAAATCCTTGCAAAGCTTGACAAATAATCTTTTAAGATTTTTTTCAAAGATTTCACAAAAGATCCTTTGAAGATTCTTTCAAGATTTTGTAACTCACACTTTTTGGATCCATGAGACCGGAGTGGAACATCTTTTTTAAGTCACTTTTAAAAAGCTAACTAAAATATATATACATATCATCAATGATTTTGTGTTACAGTATCCTTGATTTTAGTAACATCCTTGACTGAGACACATGCATGACRGTCTCGTCCACCATGCTTTGGGCGGCTTTCTTTAGGATCTGGGTTAGATAAGTCCATCAAGTAAATCATTTGAGATGGTGAACCAACATTTAACCAGACCCCACCATACGGAAGCTTATCGTTAGGTCGATTCTTATCGTCAAGTCGAAGCTTATCGCCGGGTCGATTCTTATCATTGGGTCGATTCTTATCATCAAGTCGATTCTTATCGTCAGGTCGAAGCTTATCGTCACGTCGAAGCTTATCGTCAAGCTAAGGTTGCGTAGAACGATGCAAAGCAATCAATTTAGCATCTGTCCAAAATCCTTTCAAAAATTATATAAAAGATTCTTTGAAGATACCCTTTCAAGACTTTGGACCTATGAGCCTAAGGTGAAACATCATTTTSAGATTGCTTTTAAAATCCTACAATGGCGATGAGAGAGACTAGAGTGACAAAGGTACTAACAAAGTAGCTTAGTTATCAAGATTCTCAAGGTCCATGAGACAAGATACTTTCCAAGATCCCTTTCAAGGACTCTTTGAARTATTCTTTCAAGATTCTTTCAAGATTTTTTCATGACTGAATGCTATGGAAACCTAGAAAGAGGACGACCTTTATTTGTCAACAGATAACAAGAAAATATTTGAATGGATTACCTAGATGGCATAGGATATCCAAATGTGATAGTGCTAGCGGAAAGAAAAMGCTACTTMAAATATCCATGAGATTGTGGTTCATTTWCAAAGCACTTTCAAAAAACTTCCAAGAAWWTTTTTATTCTTTCAAGACTCTTTCAAAACCAAAGATTCCTTYAAGAACTTCATTGTAAGTTCTTGAATTTTAGTATGTAGGATTAGTGGTGTTCTTTTRGATTGATGTTCCTTTCAAAGTTCTATCATTTGWACCTCTTTGTTTTACCTAATTTAGACAACTACTTGATCCTACTTCTTTCATTTTCATATTTGGAAATATTTTTAAATTTTATTTTGTGTATTTTTAGTTGTTGAAACAAAAGGTGAAGTTTATTATCCTTTTCTTATGGATATGAAGGATTATAACTCCACATATGGAATATAGATAGAATTATGGGGAGAAAAAATGATGGCCAGTGGATGAAATATGATGCACTTGTCATGTTATGGACTAAAATCTACTTGCTTGGGTGGATGTAGTGGAAGTTGAGGAGTCGATTCTTCTTTTCTTTTCTCATTGTTTGTTTTGAAGTTCGATATAAGTTTAGGCAGACATAGCACGATATATATTGTGTGTAGATGCTCTTTTTCTTGTGATTCTCAAACCTATCACTCACTCTATTTGGAGTTTGTATGTGAAAGTTATGCTTGATGGAATGAGAGAAGGTCCTTTGTCATAAATTTTGAAGGTAGAATTTTTGAGCGCCCATAATTTTTTGGTGGTGAAGTATATAGTTTTGAGATTTGATATGCATGTATATTAAGTTTTTAGCTTTCCAAAGAACTATCACATTCTTAGTTTAGAGTTTGAAAGCAACTTCGGCACTCATTTGAGTATTGGATATACTTTCAAAGAATTCATATGGCTTGCATACAACTCATACAACTTACATGCAAATTTATGATATTTATTTGATTTATATGACATCCTACAAGGTGTGTGCAAGCATGTCTACAATTTGATCTATCATAKAGGACATATACAAGTATGAATRTAACTCATGTGTATTACAATTACTTGCTTGATTACATTATATTCTATATGTCACAWGAGTTTTGACATACATCTATCCGTATATGGACATGTGTTATCAGAAAACATTCACTATATTTATATTTTTCACATTRTTATGCAATCCTTTAGATTCTGAGCCAAATCTAGTTGCAACTAGAATACATTCATATTTACACTAGCACTAATTTTGTATTATGGTAGAAGGACATGAACAATCAATTATGAATCCGTTTAAAGTCCTTTTCAAAATCCCTCCRAGACTACTTGGCCTMATAAGAGTCTAATTGAACATCATTTTCAAGTTGCCTTTGAAAAGCTTTCAAAACCTGTTTTCAAGAATCTTTTAAGATCCTTTCTTAAGTCTATGCCATCAATGATCTTATATTTATTATAGAAAGATCACAACAAACTCAACTAGTTAAAATCTTTGACGTTCACTATACAATTTATTTAGTATTTTTGGTTGAATAAAAACACTATGATTTATTTATACAAACAATGTGCATCAAAGAGAATTCAAAGAAAAGAAGAAACATGGGCCATTTTGAGAATAACATGAATAAAGATTCTATTTTTTCAAGAGTCCCTAGTAAGGAGTGTAAGGACAAAAGACCATAAAATTATTTAGTAATGAACTTTGGTTGTCAATTGAATCTTTGCAATCAAAAATCAATTTATACGAAGGCCTATGATTAAACTCAAGCTATTTTTTTTTATTTGTGAAGATATAAATCTTTTTGATGATTTCCTAATTATTTTAATCAATTAAAACAATAATTTTTTTTAAAAGATTAAAAAAATAAATTGATCTTTAAAATAATATTCGATTCTTAAATGAAAGAATAATTCTTCTATTACTACAAAACTTCAACAATTATTCATTCTCTATGTGTGACATCAAATTCCAACTCACAATAGTCACAAAGAAGGCCAAGCAAGGGCTCCAACCTTAAATTTATATTTTACAAATTTTTTGATAAATGATAAACTTTCAGTAATGTTATAGGATATCCACAAGCTTTTAATCTAGCACAAAATACCCCTCCAAAATAAACGAGATCAGAACAAATAGGATATCCACAAGCTTTTAATCTAGCACAAAATACCCCTCCAAAATAAACGAGATTGGAACAAATATAGTACACAAAAGTACATTTTGAAAACTAATCAAAAATCAAAATTTCTAAGACAATAGAAGAACTCTACTTATAGCTCAAAATGGATTAAATTTTTTTAATTTTCAAGCTTAAACCAAAACATTTTGTTTAACACATGGTTCATTTTGGAATGGACATTTCTAAATGTGTTGCAATACATTTCCTACCCTCAAAACTCTTACTAGAATAATAATTTTCAACCCTCAAAACTCTTACTGGAATAATAATTTTCAACATACCAGGGAAGAGCTATTCTATCAAAATATTCACAACACTTGCAATGATCCCTATGCAATGCCCCACCTTAGCTAAGGAAAAAATTCACAACACTTGCAATGATCCCTATGCAATGCCCCACCTTAGCTAAGGAAAAAATTCACAACACTTGCAATGATCCCTATGCAATGCCCCGCCTTAGCTAAGGAAAACAATACCTTCTTGTTTTTCTTTTTTTGTTACTAAATGCCTTGGCTAAAAAAATAATTTTTAAGAAGAAAAACACTTGGGGTTCAAGTGAATTCCTCCTTTGGTTCATCAATTAYTTTTTATGAGTAACTCAATTGTATACAAGTTACTAAGAATTTGCYAGTGGATGAATCCTACTTGCCTCCAAATTTATCAACATGAACAATTTGCACTCAAGATTTCTAATTGGATAGAGTTTCAAGAAGAATATGAAAAAATATAAATTGTCTCTTCACAAAACAAAGATATTTGGGAAAATAAAAAATGTGAAAGTGAAAGTGTTAGTACTCAATTTCTAAACCATAGAATGAACAAAGAAAACAATTCTCTAAACTACTAAAAACAATTCAGAAACTTAAATTTGCCCCTTCATAATTGAGCCCCTTCATAAAATAAGAACTTTGCCATCGAAGGAACACAAACTGTCAATAACCACACCGTTCCAGAGTGTCAAATCTGTCATGGATTCATCCATGTGTGGATGGTCACCTTTTCATCCATGTTTTGGTTTTCCATCCATATCAATGGTGTGCACCTGAAGTTTGTGACACTGCCTATTTACGATAAAATAGATTTGAAAACTCAATACGATAAACAACAACAATACAGTAGCCATGGTAATGCCAATGAATACCCAAGAAGTTGATCCACAGATTATTCTAAATTGTAAGATAGACCAGAAATGAGACTTGGCCAGCTTCATTTTGTTCAATAAACTCAAATACAATTGCCTTCAAGGCCTTCAAAGCTGCTACAMACCTATGCAAGTCTTGCAATCATTCGCACGTAGCGTACGCAGTTGCGATGTGAAAACCCTAGTCATCTGCAAATTCAGCAAATTTGGTACGATGATGTCCGTGAAAAAGCCTCCAAGAATGCAAGAGTGTTTTCAAGAACAGCTCAAAATATAGCTTTATGTCAAACAAGAGGGTCCACCTGCTGCCATCATACCTACTGAGAATACTTGGACAAGAGAGTATGCAGTTGCACTCATTCATGCATCTCTTCGAGGTATTCAGAATTCTCATGCATCTCTTGGAGTGTATCCAGGATTCCTATAGACCGAGAATCACACACAATGTATGTTAGCCAGAATGCAATGGAAATGGAAATGGAAACATTTGAAGGAAGATTCGAAAGAAACGTACGATCCTTTAACTGCTTACCCTGAAAATCCGGGTCAAACATCACAGCTACAGGAAGCGCGGGTGCTGCCSCATTGCCAGGGAAGAACTGCTGTAATTCCTCCGGGGGTAGAGTTGCTGTTGAATCCGAGAAGTCAGACACACGCAAATGCTTGTATCTGTACAGACMCACCATGCACACATAAACTGTTAGTTTGGCTAAAACATTGCAGARATTTTAAGAAGGGCATCGACRTTGGAGATTTGTCAAAAAGAAAACCCSCGCTCGAAGACAAAAGTGACAGTAAATATAGCATTCAATCAGAGGTTGAACGTGAGGACTTCGATTTTTGGTCTTAGAGGAGTTCTAAAATATCGATTTATAGAATCTACGGAGGTGATCTTATATCTAGACTGTAGTTGATCTTCTCCGATTCGCTCCGAGCGGTGTCGATGTCAAGAAAGACGAACTCAAAAACTCTGAAGGTATATGTTAAAACTACATGCAATCAGATTGAACAGAAAAGCACTTACTCATTCTCGTCTCCAGGAAAAGTTTCCTTCAGCACGCGGACCCACTTGGCAATTTCCGTTCCACCATTTCCTGTTAATGCCTCGTCAGCAATGCCAATCACAGCTTGGGCGCCCTCCTTAAGCCATGTTTGAACATCAGGAGCTCTCCAAACTAAATAGTTCCTCGCTACGTAAATGTTTGTAAGGTGCTCAAGAGTAGGGCTTTCTGAAGTGACTCTGCTAAAGTGGTGGTGCTTCAGAATCTTCGTCCAGGCAGCATCCTCTTTGATGGGCGCTTTATCCACTATCTTATTCAGAAATGCAGGATGGAGCATCAATGCCTGTTGCAATAGCTTCATCGACGACTCCTGCTGTCCAAGTGAAACTTCGGGTGACTGGGGTAGTGATGCTTTGCCGCCCGATTTACTAATACACAGCCAAAATAAATTTCAGAGATGGGCCGTAACTAATTGATATATCAAGAACTGGTTTTTGATTTCTGCTCAAGTTGTGTTACCATTAAAAGACATTAAAAACACCTGAAATCTGTTGGGTAAGCCCAAGCGATCAGCAGTCAGCAAGTGTAAGCAAATACTATCCTATTAGGTACGCCAACACACTGGATGGCATGAACAGTTCTTCTAGACATGAAGTTGATATGTGAATACAATGACACTTGGAACACTCGACTCTCATCCGGACCTTTAATTCTGCTCAGTACAGAAAATACTAATAGAGGAAACAAACGAACGAACGGAATACCATTCAGAAGACCCTGGTACTAGGAATGCATCACGAAGAATCCGTACTTTAAAATCCACAAAAACTCTTCAATATATATACATAACTTGGAACTCAAAGTACCTGGCAGAGCTGGAAGCAGACCCCTGGTCTTCAATATGAAACTGAGCAAGTGCGAGTGATAAGGAAAAATTGGGCAGCAGCGAAAGCGATCGATCTGTCCCATACTTCCGTACAAATATCGTCAACCACTGATATTGCTCTGCCCTAATCGCAAAATAATCGATACAAAACAGTGACCCCATGGGATCATCTGAGTCCAACGAGAACAAAACTTTACAAACTTCGAATGCTGCCCGGTGGCATCCTCGCCTATGTAAGTGTTGCATGTGCTTGAATAAAGCAACAAATAGTGGCTTGTTTGGATCCCATTCAAAGTCCAACCTACATCTTCCAGTTGTAATATTGAACGAAGGGTGCCACGCACATTCCAAGGCATAGAGACATCTCTCTAAAAGGTCMGCTGATATTTGATTTTCACCCATATGCCTGTACATTTCCGCAAGAGTCAAAAGAGAGTCGACATGATAGGGATGATGATTAACCATAGTGACTATGGTATTTGGGTCATGCGAAGCTGAACATTCCTCGTATCTCTTCTGTAATTCCTGATATGAGCTTGAGAATGTGTATCTGGACGCTGCTGGGAAGAGCAGCAGACTAAAATGGGGAAGCAGACTAACAGAAGTGCTCTCGACGCTCTCCAAGTTCCCTAAGTTCTCTGTAGAACCTTTGAGTTCCCCAGGAGTCGATAGAAATTTGGAGTCGGACTTTTCCGTTCTCACTTCCCCAGCCGCAGTTTCGTCACCTAAAACCGTACCCCTGAGGTAGCCGCACCCATAACCGTCACTTTTCCTTGGTTTCTACCGTCAAACTTCCGGTTTCAAACTCAAATTTCTTTCTTATGCGTTTGTTAGGGACATCAAGAATAATCCAACCCARGTCGTTTTGTAATTTTTTAACAATTTTGAAAACATAAAGTTGTGCTATTAGACTCCCCTTGAGTGTCCCAATGCCTCAAACACAACCCCTCCAAATTGAAAGATCTCCTTGTCTGACTATAATAATCTTTTCAATGGTACGGTCAAAGGACGTTTCCTTTTCACACTAGCTCTAAACTTGTCTTCACTACCAATCTAGTACAGTCACTTTATGTAAATATCTTTTTAGATGATAATTTGATGGAAATGAATTGTAAAGGGTTTGTAAACATGAAATACCACTCTTGAAGCAAAAGATGTTTATCACTACTATTGGTTGCTTCAAAGACCTCTTCAACTTTCATTAATTGCTCTTAAAAAATTGTGGTGGTTTGGGAGAATACAGTCACTTATTAAACAACATCCAATTGGAACCTCATAGAAAATCATGTTCCCTATACAATAGAATCACCCAATTTACAAGGCTTATTGGATTATCATGCTTGGCCCGGTTATTTGTACTTCACTTACTGATTCATGTAATGGCAGCCCTCATCCCTCAAGGCTATGCACAATATGAGGGCCCATTGACCAATCAAACTCTTATTTGGGGTCACGTTTAAGACCATATATGGAAATGGAGATATGATAAATGATTATATTGTATCCCCATAAATGATTGTTTTATATAAAAACATTTTCACAAATTAAAAATTAAAAAATATATAATTTACATCAAATATACGAAGTTTAATCTAAATTCAACATTGAAACCATATTTATTGTTCAATATAGAATAAATTATGGATTTGGGAGGTTTGAATTTTATGATGAAAATGACAGTGTTTAATTGATCACTTTAAAAAGATTTTACATGTTGAAGTCCATTTTTTCTTCAAGTAGCAATAAATCTAAATGTTTTATGTAAATTAGACATATTATACTTTGGTTTCAATTGGCAAGTGAGTGTTTTGGATACGACTAAATCTTTACTTTGAGAAAGCAACGAACTCATAACCATTGCTACAAGTATTTTGTGCCCAATTTATGCCATTTTAATCAATCAATTCATTTTTGATGTGGAAACCACAAGAACCTTTAGCTATCCATGACATAAACAAGTTAAAGAGATTTATACACGCAAGATTTGCAACCTTCCAACTTTGAGATGCATGCCATGTAACAATCTTTTGATTGTATTTGGGACAACAGGCAAAGACGATTACTTGTTTATCTATTTTTTGAAAATTTCAAAAACAATCGTTATACACCTTATTAGAACAATCTAATCATACCATGATTTTAACTTGGTTCTCTATTTTTCAAGAATAAATATTGCTTCTAGCTAGCATATATGGATTAAAAAATGAACACTTTAGTTCATATTTGTCAAGTTTGTTGAAGATCATGTGATGGCCCTTAGGGACCCCTTGCATGTATCAACAGGCAAGGAAACTTCACATGGAGTGCTATAGGAGAAAATAGTCTTGGCACTTTCATGTGGACCCGGTGGGTGGGGAGAAATACAATAAGAAACTCACACATACTAGATTCTCTCAACTTCACTAGTCTCTACCACTGAAATCGTCCACCGATTTTTGTGAAACTTCTCCTCCTTTCCTGCTTGCCCACCTCGGCAAGACAATCAATGGCTCTTATTTTGTCTTATTGCTTGAATGTGCACTTTAGGTTGCCCACCGGGCCAAAATGTAAGGAGGCCCTTAAATTGTACAGAGTAAATCATTTTAGAATAATTTTGGTTCAATTAATCCAAAATCTGGATTCAAGTAGTCTCTATATCTATATCTATGTCTATGTCTATGTATATCTATAGGTGGCTTCCTTGATAATTACCATAGAACTACTTGTATGATAAAAATTTATGACCTTCAAGAGCTTAACCCCTATAAGATGTGGCGACCATGCCTAAGCCTTGGTTTCCAGAATTTCACATTTTGTTGATGGTTCCCTTATGTATTGGGCAAATCATGAAATTATAAATACTTTGGCAAAGTTGTGGAGCAAATTATGAGATTAAAAAACAAAATAAAAGAATAAAGGGGTAAAAAATATACCTAGGTAAATAACATATTCTACGTATTCTCAATGAATACACTGATTTTTTCTCTATACTTTACTAAGGTGTGAATATCTTAAAAAAATTATAGAACAAGCTATGCACATACCTCAATCCCATCTAATTTTTTGGCCCTAGCAAAACAATTTTTCATGCCCAAAATCAAGATTGTACAGAGAAGAGAAGTTGTGACATATCCACATCGTATTTTGTTGGCCAACATCCTAAAGGGGTTGACACAATAACATCCCACCCACATTGTCAGATGTCACTGAAATCCTACCCACTTGGATATTAACCTTTCCCATTGGTGTGAAGTGTGAACAGTTTGTCCTTAATAGCATTAGGGAGCAGTCAAGAACAAGATGAGTTGATTCACAAGATTTGGACCTTCATGGCGAGAAATACTGCATTTTAAAGTACCTTTTTTTTTATCAAATTATACAAAGAACAGGAAAAACAGCCAACCAAAGCCACTGTAGGCATACGGTCAATGGAACACTAGTCAGTCATTCTAGCACATCTATGAAAGACAGATCATAGGGAATGAATGAACAGTGCTTGAACTGAAAAGGAAAAGAAATTGTCCACAGCTTCCAATTGCGCACTTGAAATCACACTGGCCTCTATCCACATCCAAATCAGATTTMTCTTCAACATTAAGTTCCAGTTTCATGTCCAGCATTTCCGCTAAGATCACMAAAAAAAGAGTTCTAGATGAAAGAGTTCTAGATGGATCATTCCCTAGCATAGCAAGCAAATGCGGACTACAAACTCTTTGATTACACCTTTGCAGTTGGCACTTCAAATCTGACTGATCAGGCATTGCACTTAATATCCATCTCCCAATAACCCAASGATTGAACGGGTGAAAGCTGGTCAAATCTGGGCGAGGTTTGTATCTTCAAGGATCATCTCATTAGCAATTTCAGCGAACATGGCAACGCCCGGACATAACAAGATCGCAAAAATGAAGTTTTAAACCCTAGATCCTTTCTTCCAAATCCTGCCATCGTGATAGCTTCTGAGACCAAACCTGGCTAAYGGAAAAAGAATTTGCATCCATTCATCCATTCATAAATCCTCCTGTTTCCTGTGCAAACCAGACAATTACCAACAATGTGTTCGTCAGAAGGGCTTGTCACAAAAAATCAAGCACAGAGTAAGTCTGATAACTAATGGCTAAACAAATCCTTGCATTGGTTCAGTGTATTAACCATTAAGCGTGCAAAATGGAAATTAAACGTCCACATTGGAAGCTTGTAGTTGATAACTTCCAAAACATATTTCTGTAAGKCACAATTTAAACTTTCCATTGGCGTTTCGTAACCTTCCTTCAACCTTCTTAAATGAGTAATTTCAACTCATGTAGATTTGAGAGCAGACACTTTTTGCCATTTGCGCCCTGAGGATATTAGACAATGTGTGATGTGAAAGGTATCCTATCCGAGGGTAACCGAACCCCGCAYATCGTTCAATATAACTTTCCTCATTAAAATTCTACAGAAGATTCCTTATGATGCAGGAGTGAAGACCTTCAGAAACCAAGATGRAATGACCAAATATTCAGAGATCCATAGGAAGAGAGATTGCATCACGTCCCACTCTAGATCTGAAGAATGTCGGTAATTSATTACAACAAGATCTATCTCAGCCATGGAAAGGCGTATCCAAGCGAAAAGTGCATCAAAAACAATGTCACGGTTAAGAAATTATACCGATTTCAAATAGAACACTCGAAAATGCTCCAGAAACAGATGTTGTCATGAGGATGAAGGCTTCAAGGTGCAGACGACCGCTTCGTTGCAATCTTAATCTTCGGAGAACGGAGTCGCTGACACTTCTATTCTCAAATGGAATCGTGAACTGCAGAGTTACGTGGATGGGCGCCATGGAAAGAAATGGCATTGCATCCTCAGCAGGTCACGTGCTCAAGACCTCCGATCTCTCGTGCAATAGCCACCAATCGTAACAGGTGGAAGAGGCCGAATGWTCTTCGACAAAGAATGCGTCCCCGAAGAATTCGATGAGCGTAATAAACACGGCATCCCGCAAAACCTTTCTGGTACGCGGAGTGCTGGTGAAGCCATAGCAGTGCATCTCACTCTTGGAAGACACGCCACAAGTAATCCACGATCACGAACACGATGGCAGAGTGTATGGCGCACTGCTTGCTGAGAACGAGTCCCGCGTCGGGGTCACGCGCAAGCTTAGGGCAGGCTATCATCTGACACAAAGTGCATTGAGGTTCGCTGGCCGTGACATGCGCCACAGGGGTGGCCGAAAAGGAAGGTAACTCGAACATTGCGGCAATCCAAATCCCGAGCAACTTACTAATTGGAAAGGGCAGATAACGAGACTCTGTCGGCGAGGTTCCTCCCGTTCGCGGTAGCGGCTTCGACAGATCTTGGAATATGAAGGTCAAAGTCTGGGCGATCTGGGGAGAACTCTCGGATCGTGCACAAAAAGAAAGAAAAGAAGAAACCCGAAATCAGGTCGGGCGCACTCCACCCACAAATTCTTGCGCATGCATCGCCTTTGCGCAAACAGACGAACTGTCGCATCCAAACAGGTTCACGACACACTGCAACAGCAACCGCGACGTACGTATCCTCACGTCACCTCCGACGCCGCAACAAAGAACCTTYCAGCGCTCGTAATCCCAAGGCGCGAGCAGGCTGTCGTCACGAACTCTGAATAACGCTCTACCAATCTCTCAAACCGCARCTCTCTCTCAAAATCGCTCAAATCTCACACATCAAAACTCCTTGCAATGCGAGACGCAAAACCTCAAACCCATACATGTACACGTTCAAGCGCGCACGGCATTCAAAGCGCGAGATGCCTGTGGCGTGCGCAACGTTSGTTCGGGGGTGGGGAAGATCGAAGGCGACACAACGAAACTGCGCGTGAAACTGCACAGTGTCGTACTGTCTCTCAAAACCGTGCTCAGAACCAGGATTGCCACCAAATTGACTGCGACTTCTCTCTTCCCATCGGCACAGATAGGGCTGGAAACCATGAAGWGAGGATGAAACCAAGAYGRGAACSGTGCGCGTGAGTGARAGGAGATAAGGACTACGAAGATAAGAACCAAGATGGGAACCGTGCACTGTGAAGTCGACCAAAAGTTACATTCAAAAGTAAAGTTGACTGTAAGATTCCGATGTTCAAATTTGGACAAAATCTGATTAAGTCGTCAATCCCATTAGCCCAAACGTAGATTCTGATGCTAGAATCTACRTRGGGAGAAGAAATTTTTCCCTKGAGTAGCCTCCACTCCATTCWYGRGGAGCCACGTCAGCAAATACAGTATGAATAAGCAAAGTGMGAGGTAAGATGCTTTGGTATTACGGTATCACAGTAATTTGGGTGGCAACACTAATTTCGTTTCTAGTTGGTTGATGCTCTTTCCAAGCATGCTTTTCTTTTATCAAGGGTATCATCAAGGACTTTAAAACCTCCACGCATTAAGACTTGGAAAAATTCCACAGATGTTCAAGAAGAAAAAAATACTTCCACAGATGGCAAATACAAACAACTAATTTCCAAAGTGGTTGGTAAAATTATCCCATCTAGACTAGGTGCAATTGTCCTATATCCTAATCACTTCTAAAATTCCTAAATTGGATTGAACACATTACTTGTGAACGATATTTTCATCCAAAYAACTTCTCATTCAYRTAAAGTAATATTTAAGTAAATCTCTTAATACTGCCTATGTATTTAATTTGATGAGATTGAAGTCAAATACTGTATTTTWATCACTCTAGGTAGAACTCAAATTCAGAAAAGGAATTGACAATCTTAAACACCTTATTATTACTTAATACTCGGCAGTAGTAAGCTTATTACACTAAATAAGGGTTTCAAGGGGACCCATACTAATTAATCAACATTTCACACTGTATAAAGACCTACCTTTGTTGTACATCATGTTTACAACAGTGTCTCTGGATTTATACATCATGTTTCAAAAATCTACAATTTTCCACAATAATTAAGTCCCTTTAATTATTTTTTGGGGGGTTCCATTAATCCCCTATTCAGTGTAAATATCTTTGGTGATTGGAAGAAGTATCTAGAAAAGTTGTGCCAGTTGCGGCATGCAAGTCTGCAACTTGTCTTCTCTCTATCCAGAGTGTGTTGTTTGTATTGGTTCACCCATCTGGAGAAAAGATATAAAATATGATTTCTGCATGCCTTTTGGCACGCAACTTGACCAGGCAACGCTCAATGATGACGGAGTGAAGGAACGGTGTGCATCAATTAGCCTTTCAGTTATTGATAGTGGAAAGTGGAGAAATTAAACAAAGGAAATATTGAATTACACAAGTAAATATAAAAATTAAATTTAAAAAAAAATTAAAATAACAAGATTTATAAAAAATGGAACCCCCATTCAACTACACAAAATAGAGAAATTAGGTTGCCCCTCACTAATTTCTTGACATTCCAAACTATACAAATATTTATTGTTACAATACAAAAATGCACTATGGTAGAACCACCCATTACCAACCAGGCCCCCATGACCAATGTATTGGTATTGAGAAATTCAATGGAGATTATGATTGATTTCTAACCATCGGGTTTTGGTTTTGGACCATCTTCTAACCATTAAGGTAGGAGGMTCTAAAACAAAGCGGGCATTTAGAACAGCCCATGTAGACTCTCCTTAAATGGACATGACATGGTCTTTAACCCTTAAACGCGCAAGCATCCAAAAAGTGGATGCGCCTTGGTCAACCTTGGTTATAACTTTTAAAATAATTATTTTCGGAATTTGATTTTGACTAAGAAAACAAAGCTTGACAAGTTTTGTTTCTATTCCATTTTAAAGTTTTGAAAAATGTCAGAAATTGAAAAAGTTATTGTAGTTGAAAGGTCCATGTGTTAAAATCCAAATAACACAATATGGTGTGTTTTTCATTCATATCTTCTTTTCTTTAAATATATTTTGAAATTCAACTATAAGATYATGTTTCTCATTTCACTCTTCATTTACAGTAAAAATTACAGATTATTCTAATATATACTGTAATTGATATAATTTTATTTCCACCTTTAGCTGTAAAAAATCACAATAATTTTATTTTTCCTTCAAATTTATTGAAAAAATAGAAAATAAATAGMAAATTYATATTTCTACTAGCAAAAAATATAAGAATTTTGTACATCAATTAAATCAAAGGATAAATTTGGTTTGATGGTCAAATTTGACTTCAAGGTGTTTGATGTGGCTATTTTGAATGTAAAAAATAAAATCACCACTTGAAACTTTTTCATGCTAATCTCCATGACTAATTTTACCTCTTGAAAAAATTTCAATTAATTTGGATTGTTTTTCCTATTTTTAGTCAWTTATGTTCATTTTTTGCAACAAAAATGATAACAGTTAGAATTTTTCTCAAAACAAATTGCAATTTCTGGAAGTGATAGAGAATTTAGAGTTTCAAATTGTAAAAATGTTAGATTTCTCTTTGAATACTACTGAAAAGGTTTAAATTAGCTTAGATAAGATGTTTGACCATTTCACAATAGATCAAGTCCTTAAGGGGTTAAATGGACCTTCTATAGTCATTGAATGGATTGATTAAAAATGCATTATTTATTGCAAGAGCCATTCATTCTCTCTACTTTCCCCATTTCTCTTTAGAAGTTGCAAGTGACAGTTTATAGAAGACCTAGGGTCATAAATAGGGACCTATGACTAATCGTGTTTGAAAATTCATAAGTAATTCAAAAATGCTTCAAAAAATACGAAACGACTTGTGTTACAATCATAATCAAATTTTCTTTGTCTGAAAATAAGAAAAAAAAATTCCATCAAAGAAAATATGTGATAAAGGCGGACCAGCCCTTAGATGCTCCACTTATGGACCTCCTACCTTAGTGGCATGACACATATGCTTGGTTTAGCGAGCCAAAGTAGTTTTTGAATATATAGTTATTAAAAGACTCTATATGTTGGAGATGGGTCCACATTAACTTTTGACTTTCAAAACTCATAGTAATTTCAATTCAAGGTGGAAAATTACCAAAAAATTTGCAATCCCCATGATTTCTATCTTTCTACAAGGTAGGAAATTGATATAGCCTTCTACTACTCCAAATCATGCACATAATACTTAAGTGGTTGGTAATGGGTGGTTCTACCATACTTTTAAATTAGTTATTGGTGCAATTGAGATTCATGAACCTTCGTGTGTACAAATGGAAATATTTGTTGACTTTGATGGCTTGTAGAGTAACTTTTGGGGGGTAGGCAACCTAACTATCAAGGCAACCTAATTTCACTATTTAGTGTAGTCAAACAAAGAGGAGATCTAACTAATCAAAATCTCCTAGATAGTAAACCACATCCTAATCCCATTGTGTAGTGTAAATGCTATTATAGATAGGATTTGGAAATTTAGATTTGGAAATGGGGTGAGCGGATATTATAGTCTCTATCCAAGGGACAAAGGTGATAAAAGTAGGATTTTTTTGTCACTTTTAAATTTGTTTTATTAAAATACCAATTGTTTTCACAACTTACTACATAACATTGTTAACCAATCTATTGTAAATCATTTTCTTTCGGAAATTGGAATAATCACTCCACTTGGATGTTTGGGAGTGAAATTAGTTTAATGTATAGAAAGTCATTACTATAGGTGGTTTAGAAGTTGCAATGCTAGTGTGATTGGTTAAAAAGGAAGTTGTTTGCTGGCTAGGAAGTAGCAACATTGGGGCCTCTCGCTTTCTGGAGGAGCAAAAAGGCCCCCCTACACGTGGTCAATAATATTATGGAGTACCTACAATATGAGTCACCGGTAATTGAATTATTGCATTAGAGAAAATTTCAACTCTCCAAAGGGTTGTTTGGAAGCGCCACAAGAGACCCCAACATTATTATTTTTTTGTTTGTCTCAACAAGAATTTTTCACCTATTTCTGCAAATTAGTGTGTTGTGAATTGTCGAAAAATTGGTACATGAGCATTGGTACACAAGCATTGTCAATAAAAGAAGAGGGTTATGGCAATGCCAATCTTACATTCAAAAAAGAATAGAAAATTGAGATATACACCCTTTCATTCACGATATTCACAGAAGGTTCACAAATCTTATTTTTGTTAAAGATTTTGGTCCTTTCACTATCTCCTTCGGGTTTTGGAAATAGGTGTGATTATCAAACCTCGGCATCCCTGTGCTTGCTTCCGAATTTCTTGTTCTTTAGAGCATTTTTGAAAAAATTACGGACCCAAACAACTTCCATACACAATGTGTGACGCAAAATAGTACAAGTGTTTCTTGCAATCACCCTACAAGGACAAAGTTACGCAAGCCCATGAAGAGATTTTCTCAAATAACAAAGTGCCCACCTTTCACATGTGATCAAAGTATACTACCTTTACACAAGTGCAAAAAACACAAATTTTTTTTCTCGAAGATGAAAATGGTTGAGAGGAAGCATATTTAAATTAGGAAAACTAGATTTTTTCTATTGAATTTTTTTGAATTTTTTTACTATTTTCTAAAAATCAAACAACAAAATTTCCATTTTCTTAGTATTTTCCATTGTGTTTTTTCTGGAAAAAAATTTCAAAGATAAATTTTCCTAGGTTTGAATTTCTAAAGGCTTCCTATTTTCAATGCTTTATAAATTATCCATATTTTATTTTRTTTTTAAGAATTATATTTCAAAAGTCACATGACTCATTGAAATAGGCCATTTTGATACAAATAGGACAAGGTTTTTTTTTGCAATCACCCAAAATTAAATGATATTAATTAATTGATTAGTTTTTTTGACTAATTATTAATATTTTAAAAAATTATTTTGAAATTTTTCAATATTTTCAATAGATTTTTAAAATTGTTTTTTAATTCAAAAATTCTGGAAGAAGCGGCTAGTCTATAGTTTTTGCACAACAACTCTCTTCTAATGGTTTGGTATTCCAGTCTCTTTGCTTAGTTGTAGTTTAGGATCCATCAATAGTTTGACTAAATTTCAATTGTGTAGGTCAAATGGTTGCAACGTGTACTGGATGTAAGAATGTTATTGAAAAATAGAATCCTAAATTGTGATAGAATTCTGACAGGCAGTTACTGCCTCTTTACAGTGCATTGTGTGACAAACTGTGTCACAATGCATTGAAACATTAATTTTTTCATAACCCCCTCCAATGAGTTCAAAAAACATAATTTAATTAAAATTTTCATACCCCCCAATGAGTTCAAAAAACGTAATTAAATTAAAATTTTCATACCAAAATGAATTCAAAAATTAAATTAAAATTAAATTTTTTCTTGCCCCCCTCTCCCTCCCCTTTGTAGTTTCCAGGTTGGGGATGGGGTGCCAATTGATATGGGATATATCTTCTATATTTTGTATTTTTTGTTCTATATCTTGTATCCCGTATCTCGTACARTATATTGAATTCGTATCTTGTATCCGTATCTGCTCCCATATCCAACGGCTTGTGATTTTTAAGAAATCAACGGCATCTTGGGGGGTCTCGGGGGGAGGGGACATTTTATTTTTTTAAATCAAGGGGGGAACCAATGCACTGAAAAGAGGTGACAACCTCTTTTCAGTGCATTGTGATACAACATTTTGGGCCAAAGATAGTTGGTAGCAATGCCAATGTCAGTCATCTTGAGTTACTTCAAATTTGTTTTGTAGAATAATTTCAAGAGTTGAAATTTTTTCGTTGTCATTTTCAATGATTAGAAGATCCTAATCTGATGTCGGAATTTTGTGTAAGGAACTTAGGACGTCTTTCAACGTTGTTCAGGACAAGTCTTGATGCATCATGATTACTTCTACACTAAATAGTGAAATTAGGTTGCTTTTACAATTAGGTTGCCTTACTCCAAGAAAGTAACTCTAAAAGCCATCAAAGTCAACTTGTAAATATTTCTACAAATACTTTCACTTGTACACATAGAGGTTTATGAGTTCCAAACTTCACCAATAAACAATTCAAAAGAAGTGCATTCTTGTATACTAACAATGAATATTTATATAGTGTGGAGAGTCAAGAAATTAGTGAGGGGCAACCTAATTTCACTATTTAGTGTAGATATAGATGGAAAAATAATAATTTAAGCATTGATGAAGTTTTTTAGGTCCGTCTTTTGTGTGTGGCGCAAGCAATTCGTTCAAACAATCATGTTCATCCATATCGCAATTATTTTCATCCACATACTATCTCTTAGGTTGAAGGTTGACATACTTGTGACAAACATATTGACGTCGTGACATGACGCAACACACACCTCTCAATACAAAAGTAGTCATGTGTACTTTGATGGCTTGTACATTTGAAATTTAAGACAATCTTATTAATATATATTATTATTTGCCATTATACATGTGATTGATACCAATTAATTCTATATTCCAACCAAAACAAAAATCTCATGTTATGAGATAGCTTTGTATGTACTATGTACTCATTAACCCCTCAAGGACTAACACGGTTTTGACAATGGAGGATTTCAATGAATTGTATCACTTTGATATTTTCTTGCACATAGATGTGATTAAATTTTTTAGTTTTAACCTTACAAAAGTAAAAGACTACTTTATATAGTATGCATAGAATTAATTGTAAAATTTTTTTAGATTATAACAATTTAGGATGATGAACTTCATAGGCAAAAAAGGCAGTTTTTGGAGAATATAATTTATAAAAAGATGAATGAAGGATTTTYACCCCTAAAAAAARTTTATTTGGAATCCAAAGAAAWTTTTKTATTTTTTTATTTGAAARTTTGAAAAATAAGAAACTCTCTCAAATTAGTACACATTTTCAAACATGAAGAGTAGAAAGTCAAAACCAACCATATTGGATTCTACAAATTTCATAAAAATTTATACATGCATAAGTTTTTGAAATTCAAAACTGATATTACTATCATATTATTTGGAACATCTTATAAAATTTTGAAATCATTCTAATCATTTTTTTATGTTAATTACACTATTTTAAGTCTTTTATTTTAAAAATTGTTGAAAATTAAAATTTGAACTTATTTTTTTCAAAAATTGTTTGTTTATGTGCATTAAAGAATGAAAACATCTACAAACATGTTTTTTTTTCATTTCTACTTCTCTTTTCATGAAAAAACATTATTTTCACTTCCTTTTCGTACTAGACTACATTCTTGACTACATAACCTAAGTAAATTTTTAACTACTTTTTACACTCAAAATTAGAAAATCGGAATATGCAAGAAGTATGAAAACTTCTTTATCTACAAGATCTTAGTTTATAAAATATTGAGATTTGTTTCACCCTCCCAAGAAATTGCCATTGAAAACTTTGAAGAGGACACATTGTGTCCTCTTAGTCCTTGAAGGGTTTAGACTTGAATCTTTTTTTGAATTTTTGCAAATTTTTATTCGTAGTTTTGTAAGAATACATTCTTTACCTCAGTCTCATTGAATTGGTCTTAAAGAAAGTTCATTGTTTAAAAATTCAAGAAAATTTTTGCCTATAAAGTAATAGCAAGAACCATTTGTGCATTGTCCGATATATGAATGTCAAAGCCATTAGAGGTTAAACGGCACCTAACAAAGGCAATTATTTTCTTTTATCATATATAGGCACAAAGTTCATATAAGTCTTGAATCCTTTAATTTTAAATGAGTGATTAGTATGCCCTATATCATTATCACAACTCAATTGGAATGTCATTAGAAATTGCCACAAAAGTGATGACCATTGAATCCCTTCTTAACCCCTAAAAGCCCAAGGCTTTTTGGGTTTACAGACATCATTGCTTTTGAAGTGGTATAGATCTAAATGTCACAAAAATATAGGAAGCTCAACCATACAATCTTGTAGTATATGTATTGTAGATGACGTGAACCAAATTTGGAGCCATTTGACCAGACAAATTGCAAGTTCATAATGTTTTGGTGTTGAAAAAGGATGTTGAAATTTTCCTCAAAACACATTTGGAGGTCAAATTTGATTTCTAAACCTACTCAAATGAAAAACAAATTTGAAGTTCAAACTATAAAGTGCTTCAAAACCAACATGAAAACAAATTGGTGAAAGAAAATATCATTCAATTGACTCATTGCGTTTGCAAAATGGCTTTGAAATGTCAAAAAATATTTAAAAAAAACACCTCTATGGTTGTACCTCTTTCTACTAAAATGCTTCTTAGTCATTCATAACTTTTTAGATTGATATGAAATTTTAGCCACACAAACTAGACTAGTATATTCAACTTTTTACAATTTTTTTATATTGGAAACAGACACTATAAGAAGATGAAGCAAGCCTCCAAAGTTCACTGTAATCCAAAAATGTGGGGATTTTGAACTTCGAATTGCTCTCAAACATTCAAAACTACTTGGATTGACATGAAAATTCTCAATGACAACAAGTAGACTTCAAGAGAAACATAAACCACGAAATTTGATTGAAAAGATACATTGGATGAAGGAGATACAAGCCCCCAAAGTTGCAGCCATCAAATGGAATTTGGAAAACCCAAGTTGAACCTGTGTACTTTGAGTGGCTTTCAAAATATCAGCACATCTTGTATCCACTTGAAAATTATACTTTACAAACTAGAAGAGGGAGTGCAAATTTCCCAACAAGTTTCATTGCTTTTGGACATCCGATGCAAAAGTTACAATAGATTGAATTGGACTTAAACTATGTGAGGACACATGCTTTTGTTTTCCGTGGGGTGTTAAGGATTAAATCTCCATTCACATATCCATATATCCATATATTCTAAAGCCAAAAAAACGTATTTAAAAAAGAGGAAGCATTTTAAATATAGAGATTGATTGCGCACATTGACTTCAATGTGAGTGTTTCTTATGCCAAACAATGTCTTTTAAAGTATGAGATATACTTCAAAACACCAAAACTGATTAAGTTAAACATTTTTTCTAAAAAAGTAAGAGATAAATTAAAACACTGGTCAAAACTGACTAAATTAGAGAGTATAAAAAAAATATCTTTCACTAAAAGATGTAACTACCAAACAATGATTATTGAATAATAAAAGTGCTTATCAAATACCATCCCACCCACCTGACGGTTAAGATCAATTGGGGTGGCACTTTCGGATCTCAAAGGACGGATCGAAACTCCTTGAATGTTCCGCAGTCCACCTTTCCTCCTTCTCCCGTTTCAACGGACACCAGTTGCAGCTTTGTTTTGTTTGTTTGTTTGTTTTTCCTTCGAGATTCATTGATGCGCCATAGCCAGGTCACGTCAGTTTCAATTCAAACAGACAGACACAAACACAAACACACCCACCCACCCACACTACGTTCAACTAATGTGCACAAGTTTGAATGCTTGATTCTCTCTACCGACTAGAACACTGTTTTAAGTAGAATTTAATCCTCCATTTGAATCGTCTCTAAGTCATCAAAAATCTTTTGTTGAAACTCCATGATAATCTTCAATCACTGTTTATTTAATATATGAGCTCTGTATATATCTTCTGAAATTAAAAACTCCACCTGATATGTCGGTAGAAGACAGTCCTTTATCACCCTTTGCACGTAGACGGGCATTTGCCACTTTTGGAACCTGGGTTAGCCTCTCTAGCTAGCTGCACAGCCTTTCTGTAGATTCACGAAATCAGTAACAAAAAACGCTGTTTATTTCATGAAAATACTCCTCAATTCAACGTTATTTCAGATTCATGATTATTTACTGAAAAAACAAAAAAACAAGGCTTAATTTGCGTAGAATCAATGCCTGTTCATAAGATTGACACCCACTTTGAAGGAGTTGAAGGTGGGATAGCTTGCGTAAAACAACAATGATGCAACAAATGCATAATTACAAGTCTGTGAATGATGTTAATACCAACAATGAGAATTTTAGGAGGCACTCCTTGCTTTCCCCTCTTGAAACTACTGAATTCTCCATAAAGAATTGTGCAGTAATTGGTGATTTTWTTAAGGATCTAGTCCTCCCAAATTTATGTATGTTTTTTCGGTACTTTTATGATTGAGAATACTGATTAAATTGTATTTAGAATTATTCTCTGCAGTGATGATTCATCCTCATTACCCGCCTCACTTAACCACTAAAGATTTTTTAATTGCCAGTTCCTGACTCTTAGTGTTCTGTAAATGCCAAATCTTTTCTACAATATAAAGATTGAAGTTTTTTTGAGGCTTTACCTCTGAAAATAGATGTAAATTTTCATTCTAAGAATGTATCACTCACTGTTGATATCAAGGGTGATATCAGACAAATGAAAAACCCCAAAAAATTCTCTACTAATAAGTGTATTTGAAGTTACTTGAGTGATGACCCAAAAGTCTATTAGAATTTCACCAATTTTTCTTACATAAGCATATTAAGATACAAGTTATGTAAAAATTGGGCAATTGTGCTCAATGCGCAACATGTTTGGCAACATGAGAACGACAGGAAAATCAACAAAGGCACATACAATGAAATGAAATGAAAAGAGATTACCTGCATTATAGAATCGCCAAAAAAGTGGAGATTTTGTTCAAAATTAAATCTCTCCCAAGTCCTCGAGTAGATAATATGTAGACCATTAAAAGAACCGTGAAATTTTTAAGTTGATCGTATGCGAGAAGAAATCAATTGAGGCAAGATGCCAAGCCTGGATTGTAAAGGTGCTGCTCCCAACACTCCCTTAAAGTGCATCTATTGGAATGTGAGATCCATCAGCGGGAAGAAGAACGTGAAACACCTGCAACACTACATCAATAAAAAACAGGTAAAATCAAGTAACATTGTTGCTTTTTTCAGCTTTGACAAGTGTTTAAAAAACTATTCTAATGCGAAGATCTCTTTTTAAATGACGTCAAGTTAGTAATGATCTTGCTTTCCAAGGTAAAACATTGGTTCATCATTCTTCTTCACCAATTGCTGAACTAAAACTACAGTAGTGGAAACAATTGATTTGCGTAGACGAGAGAAATGACCCATAACAGGTCTAATTTATCATGTGGGTCTCCCTCCTCAATCATGGTTCATTTCCTGGTCTATGTAGACCCATGTTTCCATTTTAGTGTTAGGCTGAAAAAAAAAATTTAAAAAATTATTCATTATTATTGCTGAAACGCAAGAATCCGACTTTTGTAGGTGGATCTTCTGTTTTTATCTGAAACATGGCAGCGACGAGGTCACCAACTGCCTGAATTGCAGGTAATCAAARACGTCATATACTACTAATTAAAGATCCAGAGTCTGCATTAGCACGGAAATTTTGCTCACAAAAACATACGTCATCCTGTCATTGTAACATTCATAGAGGCAACAGATTTTAGGCAAAATGAACTAAGAATCTCAAAAAAATGAAGAACCAACACTGTACGTCAAGCTCAGGCTCTACCCCATGCTGGAACTGTAAAATTTAATCGCTGCACTATATAGAGTATTGTCGAAACTGTACGGCAATTTGGCCGACACTTTTGAACCATGATCAATTGTCAAAATTTTACAACACTGGAATTTCACAGCTTATCTGAGTATGGAAATGCAGGCTCTATTCCAAATCAAGCTGTGAATTTGTGAAAATAATCCCATATCTGCATTACGGAATTGCCAGAAAAAACACGTCAATTTGCCTAAATCATAATCAATGTTCAAAACTGGAAACAACACTGGAACTTCAAAGCTTGAGTATGGAGTTTCAGGCTTAGAGACGTACCCAAGCTGTGAAATTCCATAGCTGTGAAAATTTCATACAAACTGAGAGCATTGGTTTCTGCTTGGCTGCAGGGCTACAGCCTGATCTCGTGCATGAGTGACCAAACTGGCGGCCGCGGCGGCGTGGCCTGCTACTTCAAGCACGAGTACGCCTCCTACATTTCCTGCTACAAGAGCGACCCGGAGGGTCACTACCTGTGGATGAAGATCGACAAGGCTCTGGGGTTCGAGCACGACCTGTTCGCCGCCGTCTTTTGAACGCATCTCGAGATATGAAAGCTACTTGTAATATGCAAATTTTCCGCTGTCACCGCTTTCTTGATAATGCAAGTGAAGCTCTCTGTCGCCTAACTAAAGCAACTACATGTGTGTGACTATACTTAGTGCAGAAAAATGYYGGGYGAACAGAATTWTGTCATGAAAGTATTGAGTARTATGAATTGCACAACTTCACAAGYTTACTTGAATTCTTGGCAGGTGGCCATGGCGCAGGCTGACGTCCAGGTCGCAAGGCCGTACTCTCCCCCAGCGGGCATGAATGCGGCGGCATGGTTTGAGGCCAAGACATCACGACTCTTGAAGAAAATCCTGGCGGACGGGATGAGCCAGCAAGATCGGCACAGGAAGCCATCTGCYATGGACGGCCACCCGCTCTTCCCCACGTTCAAAAAGGGTTACATGACGCGGAACTTGGATGCACTGACCAAGCAGCAAAATCCCAAGTGCAGCACCAACAACAACAAGCTGGACATGGGCCTGGGCGCCTTGGGCTCGAAAGAGTACTGGAACAGCAAAGTCGAAGAGGTTTCCATCCAGGAGCCTGTGTTCTTGCTGGACAAGCGGGAGCTCATGACCATCAACTCGCGTCCTGCTTCCATTGCCTCTCCAGGGCTCGTTCACGTCGCAAGGTGAGAAAGAAAACCATCTCAAAGCGAGGTCTCGTTCATTGAGAATGTGAATTGAAGATATGAAGTGAGGATTTAGGGTTTAGGATTTAATCTGACACTCYTCTCTGTGGGAATTGTGAAGGTTGTACGTGCGCGCGGACACGGCGTGCCGTGGCCAGAGCAGCGATGGCTCGCGAATGACGACTTCAGGCTCATGGGGCGCCAAAGGTTTGAAGATGGGGCCTGGCTACCGCTGCACCTGCATGTGCCCCGGTCACCACCTCARCCGCGAAGTGCCTCCCCCGCACCCTTTCTTCAAGAGCGACACCTTCACCCGCACTCTGACCGTGGTGGAATCCTCCAAGCTCTCCACCTTGCTCAAGTCTCTCAAGTCRGCGTACGATTCCGGAAAGCTCTGGAGCTCCATCACGCAGTTTAAAATCACGAGGAAGATCTCCAAAGCCATCAGATGACCATTGTGATCTCTTCGTGACCGCGCTAGCTCCCGGCCCGCTGGTGATAATTCCGCGATCGAGGAGACGAAGACCGCATTCTCATGGGAATGTAAGTGCGAAACGCAATCTGCATCTTCAACGCCAATGCGCGCTGTGTGATCGAATCCAATGCAGGTAGCAGAATGCATCCTCCTCGTGTGCTGCAAGTAATTAAATGCATCTTCCAATCACTGCACCCTCGATCAGCTCAGGAGGTTGTTATCGATGACACTCCGTCATGGAGAAGGAGCCGCACGATTCTGCTCAATTCCCGTGTGATACATCAGTCCCTCTCAGCTTCAAGAATTTGTATAATATGTACAGGTTTGAGGAAGTAATTTTTGAAATTTCGGSGCCTCTGGAGTTCGTTWSAATGATCTTTTATCTCCCGAGAGAATTGACCCCGTATCAATTTGTGAAGTCCAAAGTACGTTTGCTGCCCATAAAGCTGTCACGGCATCCAGCAAAGATGACAACGGAAGCAGTGGTTTGAAAACTCTGCAGAAGTTCTTATGCCGAGAGATTGTTTGCGCTGGTGCCACCGTTCTCGAGCTTGCTTGAACGAATTTTCATGCTTSAAAGGAAGAAAGACTACCATGACGACTGTAAATAGAAAACATTTTCGATTTGGAAGGATGCTCTGATGACAACAAAGCAATTTGAAGAAGCGCAAGATCTTGTTGATCGATGAAGCCCTGAACATCTGATTTATTCTACCACTGTGACGAGATAGGCTTGCTTGTTGACAGTRACGATTTCTGAGTCGTCCTGCAGTACTTAGTGTGTCGATCGACATCGGTGATATGTAGCTTCAGGAGTTCCCCCGAGATTTTGATTTGCCTTACTTGCCGTGGATTCAGCGAAACCGTTGAGCTTCTTTATAAAATTTCCCAATTTTCTCAAAGAGCTTGATTTCCTTCACCCACTTCTCGATCTCGCGCAATTCGTTTCAAAGGTTCGCTAAACTTCAAATCCAGCAACTGCAACAATGACAATGCTATCGTGCCTCGAAGACAGGATCAGTTTAAGAATTTTCTAGAATCTCATCTTTTCCACAGTTGCAATTGCAGATCTACAAGGCTTTCAACATAATACAGCATCAAAGATGCGCGCTCACTTGGAGAAGCGGAGGATCTTCAACAAACAATTTACATGTTCATGGACATTGCATACATTGAGTGGCAGGAGATGTGAGGTCCAACTAGTGAATGAATTAATCTATGACAGAGCCTTGTGGTTACACCGTTCTTGTTTTTAATAAACTAAACTATTTGAAAAAATAATCAATCCCTTGTAACTCAAAGAKTGCCAGCCAAAATAACAGTAAAACCTCTTAGAACAAGTACAAAGTCTAGGACTATGACATATCACAATACAAAGAGTCATTTCCTCTCATGCCCTTTGTATGCGGCTTGGTTTGGAACCAGTATGACACATCACTGTAGAGAGGTTTTATTACTTTATAGAGGCGTACTTAGTAGAGGTTCTATTGTATTGTACAAGTGTTGTGGTCGGCATGGTTGCTCACTTGGCTTTGTCACCGCCCCACCTGCAAGAAACTGAACTTCACCCTAGAAGGGCGTGAAAGCCCTTTGCGGCCCTATAGTATATTACAAATATAGTGGTATTTTATCAAAAAAACATTGACCAAATACTTTTCACCTCAAAGTAAATTAATGACTATGATAGTATATGAATAACAAGGTATCACAACTCATATGTTAATCCACAATTGAAGAGTTGTAAAGCCAAATACGGGTCGTACAGAGAAACCCCAAGGCCCTTCAAAGGTTAATTTTCCATTCTAGCAACAATCAGTTCAATTTCACCCACATAACTTATACAACAATTTGTCACACATCGTGTAGTGTAGGTTACAGTACTTACAATCACAAGGACATTCATCCGCTACCATTAAAATCCGGGGAGGCTTATTCTGCGATTTTAGAGGCGAATTCCTTGGCAAAATTCGATTGATGATTCAACATGCCAATTCCGTATTCAACAAGCCAATTCCCCATATTTTAATGTAAGAGAGCAGGCCCTAAGGGCTGATTATGCCCTGGTCGTGCAGCCTGAGCTCGCCTAGGCACGCTTGCCAGGACATAATCGTCCCTGTAGTACCTGTTCTCTATTACAACTTCACTTGGATTCCGTGGTAAGTAACTGAATGATCAAGCTGTCGGGCGACCTTTCCTTTGGAATCAGTCAGTCAGTGGCAGTCGCACTGGCAGGCAAAATTGCAACATCACATGCATCTGCCGGCACTCATGGAATGGACCGTCATTGTCTACCGTAATTATTATGGCTACAGTCATTCAACCTGATAGTATAGTTGCTATCACTAAACTTGAATGGATTTTATTGGATCTTATTAGCAAACAAAAGAGGGTTCCAACGTACTTTTGTTTGCAGTTTTTGGACACCGAATGAATAAGTTATGAATTTTGGAAGTGTTGTCTCGAGGTGGTGTATTATCAACCAACAATCCGAGCAACAATCAACTCTCAAGACTCGCATGTTTTGATTGGTTTGAGATGGAGTGTTGCGTTTTGGGTAGTTTTGATTATGGGTGTACATAGCTTGTAAATATTATGGTTACGTAACTTTGTATAGCCAAGCAAGCATACTCTAGTAAGGGTGCCACTTATAGTTGTAGGATTTAAGGAAGAGAGCTTAATTTAAATAGTGGAGGATTGAAAGCATCTTGTGCATCAGTCCTCAATTATCAGAAATAGACGGACGTCTAGAGCTTTGCGTGGAACTTGGTACAATAGAACCTCTCTAAGTCGCTCCTCTATAAGCCAATAAAACCTCTATAAGCCAATATGTCAGACCGGCCCGGATTGGGCCACATTACAAAGGTTGTGACTGAGGTAGACTACTCTTAAAGCGACCAATTTAAGAGTTGATTGTGTTTTCAGGGAAGCTCAACTTCTTGAAACAATTTTCAGTAAATTTTCATAGGATGGAAAAAGGAATTGGCATCTAACCCAAGTCGTTTGATATTTTTCGGACTTTCAAGGAATTAGTTACAATTATTTGAAGTTGTAACGCAATGGTCACTAAAAGCGACCACCTCTTGAAATGTACACCGTTGGTACATTGAAGAAAGAAAAATGTACCTCTGTATCATGATTGCTTTTAGAGCATGGCCGCTTTAAGAGCAGACTACCTTAAATTTAACCTTCTCTTAACCAATAATAAAACCTCTGTAAACCAATATGTCAAACCAATCCGATTGAGTAAGGGAGGTTCTACTGTAAAGGGAAAGGTACTTTACTGTGAGCTGATGCCTTGGTTGACACTTCCCCGGCATTCTTCCTGCTGTTGACACGCTGTCTTCCGGACTTTCAGCTTCAGAGTCCACTTGGCAACTAATTCGCCAGTCATCCGAAAAATTAGAGACTCTTCTATGTTTGAGGTTTAGAAAACAAGTGATCGCTATATTAACCCTTAACCCCAAAGTGACAAAGAGGACAGAAAGTGTCATTGCGTGTTTTCAACAACAAAAATGTTACACTTGGTTGTGTCAGATGAGAAAACATTCTACAGACGTCTTGTAGATCTTTGGAAGCCCTTTGCAATGACATCTTGTGCTCAACAATTGGACAAATTCTCGAATTATTGTGCTAATTTCCATTCCAGGGCTTTCGAAAGTTTTGCTGCGTGGGGCCATCCATGTCAGCRATAGGGTTGACRTCACCGGRAAGAAGGCCGGGTTGCAGAGCRCGGGATRTTGARATCAGCTGTTGGCGAKGGTTGTCGTGGACAATGACGTGGCGGCTTAGATAGGGTTTTAGGCRCGAAAACTTCCACTGCGCTTGAATCCATTTCTACAGAGACGGGTGCCTCGGATCCGCAAAGTGAAGGATTTTTGTACATGGTAGTGGGGTGGCGCATGTAAGGAGAGCGAGTTTGCCGTAGATTGTCTGTTGTATCATTAGAATTTGTGGTTTGGGGGAGTCGCACGAAACCGCAGCAATTCCCTTTCACAGTTGCGCCTCCACTCCGCCACCATGGTTGGCCACAACATTCTAAGTGTGCATGCAATGAGAGTGAGCCGCCCACTAACCAAATTCTCCAGGACAAGTGGTGGTGGTACTGTGAATCAACAAGACATAGGGTGTAATCAACAGAAGAAGAGGRTGAGAGAAGGAGCTTGAAGTGCGCATACCCTTCAAATTCATGACGAGTTGGGAGAAGAAATGGATTTCATACGAGGAGCACTCCTGTGTGACCTACCSAAGCACTTGGAAGATGCARCTGATGYGATTGAYGATTGGCTTTTACARCRAAGGTGCACTGAGCAWCAGAGGAAGAAGATTTTGAGTTGTTTGGACGTGAATCACTTGCMSTGCCTTCGTGTTGTRGGCAAGAGTCGACCATGGCCCCTGACCCCTGTAAATCGCAATTTCAGATATYACTTTCRAGCTCAAGCTAGTCGTGTTCTCGSGTGGAARGAGCGAACTCCGTTTCCGGCGCACATTGATTCTTTGATTCGCCAATTGTGGCCTGACCATGTCGTCGCAACTCAGTTTGAAGGACGCCGGGAGGGTAGCCACAAAGCTGAGGCTTGCATTGCGCAGCCCAAGCACGCAGCGTCGTGTCAAGAAGAAAACGCAGGGGGTCGCCAGAAGAAACGCTGCCGGGGCGTCAAATCAAGATGCAGCAATGGCAAGTGCGGATGGGGAGGCGACCATGCTGTCGATGCTGATGGCGGAAGAGGGGAGCCCGACCATGACGACACCTTGGCTAGCATCAACAGGCCAGCAGAAAATGACATCTCAGCACAATTCCCAAGAAACAAAAGGCAGTGTTGGTATACAGTATCTTCAAGTGACGACTCAAACCAAAACCACTGCAGGAAGTAGACGACTTCCAAACGCCTAGGGAGAGGAGGATTCACCCGTCTCAGCTTTAAGGGAATTTACCACTGGGAACGGTTGCAAGACGAGTGAGAAGGAGGCTTGGCAGAAATGCCAATCCTCCTCCACCCTATAGTGAGTTGGGAGATGAAAGCCTGGGTGGCCGTGGAGGGGTCCAAGGTGAATTCAGCCGAGGAGGAGATGGACAGAAAAAAAATTACGGCAAGGGGAGAGGGAAGAAAAAGTCGAGGAGGAGGCCCGACTTTTTGAACACACCGCCTGGTTGGGTACCACCTATAATTGGGGTGGCAAATCGTGCGTCCCCACCCACCTTGCGGCCCACCACTCAAACACAGCGAGTGGTGCGAAGCTTGATGGAAGTTGTCAACACAGCTGCAGCTCTTCATGGAGCACATCGTCTGACGGATCTTCAAGAAGGAGGGAGCGACACTATGGAGCAGGAGCAACCACAGTCACCGTTGGCCACAGAATTGTGTGGTGTAACAACCAGCCCAAGGGATTGCAAGGAGGCACCTCAAACATCAAGATGCAACGTCGGCAAGAAAGGCAAGGRAATACTTAGAAGCAACGATTCGGGAGGCTGGTATAATTCTTGTGAGAGTGAAGACTGTGCACATGGATCCCACCTGACTATGGGGCTTGAGTCACTGAGCGAATGGGAGCAACTGCCTAGAGAATTTGTTACAGTTGCACCAGCAATTCTGGGCCTTAGTCCGACTTCAAACGGAGGACAAGTCATGCGTGGAGAAATAATGCGAAACTTCATTCATGCTGTGACGGGGGAGGAGATGCTTCTCGTGGACTTCAAGAATGTCATTGGCCAGCGATCTGTGGGAAAAAAATTCTGCTGCGTSGAAGGTGCAGATGGGGCGGGACCATTGAAGGGCCATAGTATGAAGAATCGTCCGCTCCTAYAGTCGTCATTAGGTGATGGCTTCGRAGCCACGCAGMTAAGCCTCCTCCCACAATTTGAATTAGCTGATGTCATTACTGAAGGCTTGACACAGAACTTGGTTGGAGGCGATGTGGAGTTGCCTCCTTTGACGCCAGACGATAATCTAGAAATGCCCTCATTTTCACCAAAAGTTGGAGTGAGGTATCCTCCATATTTTCTGCCCTTGCTTTCAAGTGAAGGCGACGACTCTTCCTCAGGAGYAAATACCGAGGATCCTGACTGGTCAGCAAAGTTCTCCGACTATGCCTGCGASTCTGATGCAGCGAACTYGGATTGGATCTTGGATGAGCCTGAYGTCATGGAAGAGGTGGGTCCCTTATCCGATGTGCTTTTAGATGAGTGTTCATTCGAAGCACGATATGCAGATAGCCACTGGAACTCCCCTGAAACTGCTTTAGTGGGAGATAGAAAATTATTCAAAGGACCTCCACCAGGCCCTACTCGTAGGCAGAGCAGGCGTGAGGTTCCAGTTCAGAAATTCTTTGAAGTGTTCTGGCYAGAGTGTGATCTTCTCAGAATCTGCCAAGAGACAAATGCCTATGCTTCGCAGGAGAGTGTGGACCAACCAGGTGTCCTCAATGGGCGAGGGTATTGGCAGACTTTAACCGTACCTGAGTTGAGAGTGTGGCTAGGGATCTGCATTTTAATGGGTCTCAGACAGCAGCCAACGATTAAATCATACTGGTCAAAAAGAGAGTTTTACGCATGTCCAATAGTGAAGAGGGTCATGAAACGACCACGGTTTGAACAAATCCTGTCGTGCATTCATTTAGTAGACAATGCGACTCTTGTTCACGATAAAAYYGACATAGGRTATGATAAGATAGGAAAGTGTAGGTGGTTTATAGAGAATTTTGTAGCTCGTTCCAAACCTGCCTACAACTGTGAGAAATACCTTGCATGTGACGAAATCATGGTAGCATATAAAGGTAGGAGATGCGACATAAAACAATATATGAAGGACAAGCCGGTCAAATATGGCATCAAAATTTGGTGTTGTGCCAGTAGCAAGAGTAGATATGTGTACAACCTCATARTATATGAGGGACGCAAGAACCAAAGGTCAGAGAAGGATCTTGGAACCAAAGTCGTGCTCAAACTTGTAGATGACCTTACAGGACTTGGGCATGTGGTGGTGACCGACCGTTTCTTCACCTCCCCGCGTTTAGCCGATGCTTTATTGTCTGTTGGAACCTGGTTGACGGGAACAGTCAAAGCTAATCGACAAGGGATGCCGCCTCATCTTGCTCAGTATGCCAAAGAAGAGCTCCCGAGGGGTACATTAGTGGCAGCAATGCACATGTCGCGGCGCATGGCYGCTTGTGTGTGGTTTGATGGTTGTCCAGTTCATTTCCTTAGTACATTGAGCGACCCTATAGCTCCTGATTGCACCACACTAAGGTGGGTGAGTGGCAGTCGTGATCCGTATCCAACGTCACCCATGCAGAAAGATTACCAAGAGGTGATGAGAGGGGTCGATATTGTAGACCAGTGTCGGGTTGAATATAGTGCCCAAATAATGTCCCACAAGTGGTGGCATCGCCTCTTGTTCTTTATCCTTGATACCTCTCTTGGAAATGCATATGTCCTGTACAAAGCTCATTTCATGGGAAGGCATGATAGGGTTCRCCGTAGACATCCCATGTCAAGGAGTGACTTCCACTATGCCGTGGCGTCTTGGCTAATAGCCCTAGCATTTCCAATAGGGCGAACAGGGGGGAGTTTCAACTTCTCGAAGCATGGCATCCATGAATGCCGATCAGCAGGAATGCAACAGAGAAAGTGTCGATTATGTGGGAGAAAGAAAAATCGTTTTTGTCTTGGGTGTGGAGGTGCTTTTTTATGTCAGCGCAACTGCTATCATTTAATGCATACAGACGCTAAATTCGCTGCAAAGATATTTCTATGATGCAAGGTAGCAAATATCAAGTGTGGTTTTTCTTTTGCAGGGAGGAAGCCTTCTGAGGACGGAGGAATTGCTCTGATCATCCTAGAGATGTAGCCACCATGTGTGACCAGCAGGGCACCTGGAGGGTCAGTTTAGTGCCGAAGTAGTGTCGTATCTAGCATGGTTGGCGATGGATTGAYTGTTTGTTGTGGTGTTATTTGTTATTTTTTGAATTAGCAATCAGCAGCTGGAGATAGCATGGGTGGAGTTAATTAGTTGTCAGCACCGTAGGTGTAAGGAGTGGGTGACAACAAGTGATTGGAGACGAAGTTAGTTTTGTCTTAGCCGGTGGTTAGTCAATYRCACATTTTTGTAAGTGCGTTATAATTTTGTAATTTCTTGCAGCTAATACAATGTTAGAATTCCCGAACTGTTTCTTATTGTGTCATGACTCTTCCATATAGTGAAGCCCCCCGTAACTGTTGCAACTGCCTTTGCGTTCACAACACTCACACAAGAGGGCAACTGTTTGGAGGTTTGTACGAGCTTGCAATTGGGGTCCAGGTGAAAGGGTGTGTTGCTTATGTTGTTTGTGATGAAYTGGTGGAGCTTGTGATCGTGAAGTCTGTCTTGGTAGAGATTATGAGTTTTTGAGCTCTTGAGTGATTTCAGGTTYRGGTCCCTTGCTGTTGCTTRGCTTGAATGTTTGTGTYGTGTTTCCAGTTTGATTTTGCGTGCAAATTTTTGGTTTGTTCTGATGTGCTGTTTGTAAGGCGTATCATATCGCCCGTGGTAGGTTAGGTTTTGTCTCTCAAGTTTAGTTGTATCTTTGAATTTTTTKGGATTTCCTTGTACACTGGACTCGGTGTTGGATACTTATTGATACACCAGGTGACAGGCTCATGGTTAGGGTGTTGATGAATCTGTGAGATCGACTAGACAACCATACAGCAGTGAAGTCCCTCCGTAACTGTTGCAACTACCTTGGCTTTCACAGCACTCGGACAAGCCCCCAACCTCTAGTCGACAACATTGACTACTGGACGACAATTGAGTTCCCGCCAAGCGCGTTGAATCCCGCCTTCTGACAYGAGCTTCTTCACCTCCACGCGGCAACCTAGACTCAGGGTTACCCGACAATGTCTCGGGTCTTGTTCGGAGTATGGTGTTTGCAATCATGTCGTGACTTGAAACTTGTGATCCCAACGGCCAATCGTCTTCAAATTTTTTTGGGTGGTGCTACATGTCTGACAGAGMAAATGCATCGGAGCGATGTTTGAGAATGTGCGTCCTCACTTTATAGGTAATTTTCTTAGTTCGCAAACTGAGAATGTGAGCATTCGACATGCCTGCCGAACTTCCTTTGAGTATTGCAGCAGGGGTGCATTTCTGTAGAATTTTTGCTTCAACGTAGTAGAGTATGTTGCGGTGCATGCTTTCCTAGTTGACCTCCAGCGCTAATTCAATGTTCTGGATGGACCAAGCGCCGTTCGAAGCAAATTTTCTTAAAATTCGAGTCTGTTTTGTCCTTCATTCTACTAACTGAAACGTGGAATAAAAGGCCCCAAATCAAGGATTTCACAGCTGTTTTTTTTATGGGATGCAAATGTGCTACCTCCTTCAACGATTTGCTAGTTGGATGCATGTAGACTTGCTCAGATGTTCTCTAAAGAATTTCCAAACTTAGGCAACTTCTGCAAGTTCTCTGCCGAGGCAGAAATGAAATGTCACTTTGGGGTTAAAGGACAAGGGGGACGTTTTACGTCTTTTGGAAGACCAAAATCTCATCTAGTGAATGGACACTTGCTAATTTTCATCCATTCTTTTTGTGAAAGTGACCACACATATGTTAATTATCATGGGAAGTCAAATTGGCATCTAACCCAAGTCGATTATATTTTTAGGTAGCCCTAATTCTATGAAGATAGTAAAGATTTTCACATGAAAGTGTTTCGTGCCACACTGCCCTTCTCGCAATTTTTGAATAGGTAGCATCAGGTACTCATTTGTACAATTTTTCCAAAGCTAAACATGTGCGTGAACAATATTTTTTTCCTTGGTCAAGCACTACATTTTGCACCGCGCCTTTCCCCGCGGTGATATGTCCGTCCTTTAAAGGTTAACCTCCAAGAGAATGAAGGTATGGCCAACCACAATCAACACCAATTCCAATTAAACATTGTTAACCCCTAAAGGACCAAGGCCTTTTTTCTGTGAACAAACACTCAAAACTGCCATTTCTATAGCAAAGAATAACAAGAATTGGGATTTTTTTCTTCGCACATCTAACCGTAAAATCTTACACCTAACTAGTATGAGGATGTGTGGAAAAAATCTTAATGTTTTTGACCGCAGAGATTGAAAGATATTTGCTTTAAAAGTGAAAAAAACAAGTTTTGCATCACATTGAGGGACTAGATTATTTGACTTTGAACCTTCTTAACTTTAATTTTTTGCACTACAGAGTTTTAAGCTTTAAATCTTAATGGTGGAAAATTGAATTTGAGAATCTAGGAGAGAGAAAAATTCAAAAAAAAATTAACCTTTATTCTTTAAAAAAATATAAAATAGTAGTAGGTACAAGTTAGAAGGAAAATCTAAATTATTAATATCTCTAAGGTGGAATTAAAATGCACTAATTCCAATGGTGAGATTGTTCTAGCAAAAAAGCTAAACCATCTTGAACATTTTTTTTCTTAAAATTGTAAAAATTGCATTTAGAAATGAATCCTACAAGTTATTTTTTTCAAGAAGATGCTCCAATTGCCCGAAAAACAAGATTGTCCGTAACTTTCTCATAACAAATCCAAATGGAATGAATTGATGCTTTCCATGTAGACAAAAATATAAACTATGAGAAAAAAAAAATTTAACTCAAATTTTTGGAACATTTTTTGCTGCCCACTCCTCCTCTCCACCATGTTGAGTTCTTTTGGGCATAAAATTTGTTTCTAGGCACCAATTGAAAAAGAATTGCATTCCCATGAAACTAATTAGTTTTTTTATCATCCAAAAAAGTTTAAAAAAATCAATGGTAGGTATATGCCCAAAATCTACCTTGTCCCTCAAAGGGACAAATGGACAAGGGGTTAAATAGAAGAAGAAGGAGAATAATTCACTTCTATTCATCTTGGGTTCCTACTTGAAATTCAATGGAATAGCTAAGAGTTATTTACACCGAGATTAGATACCTTGGATAGAAAAAAAAACTCTGTACAATCTATTGGGCAAACCTCATGCATGGAAATTCTTCTTAAAAGAGTTCAAAGATGGGGGAGTAAGAGCATTTTTATTACTATAAAATATACATGATTTTCATTGAATCTTATTCATTCGCAAGTGGAAGGGGATTCCAATGCATTCTACCATGCATTATTTGAATGATGTATGAATCCATCCATATCTTAAGTTAGGGTTGTTTAAGTGTTTGTTTGTTGTTTTGAGATCTTCCGGACCATGCGTCCTTTAGTCATGTTCTTGGTACCATCAAAAAGCCCTGGCAAGGAGGGATGCATAGAGCTTTGTTTTGTGGTTTTCTAAACTCATAGTGAGAAAGTTATGGATTTTTGAGTTATTTTTGGTTTTAACCCCTAAAGGACTATTCTCCCTTCAGGGGACAAATGGGATTTTGGGTAGGTACCTATGGTCTCAATTTTTGTCCAGATTTTTTGAAACTTTTTTTGAAGATAGATAAACTCATTAGTTATATAAGAATATGATATTTTTTCAATCGGTGCCCAGGAACAAAAGTTATGCCCAAATAGGCTCAAAACAAGCAAAAGAGGGCAACCCAAAAAAAGTTTAAAAATTTGAATTTGATTTTTTTTGAATTTGATTCTCATAGATTGTATTTTTGCCTTAATAGAAAGATTTGATTCATTCCATTTGGATTTGTTATGAGAAGATTACGGACAATCTTGTTTTTTGGTAATCTAAGCATCATTTTGAAAAAATAAGTTTTAGGATTTGATTGTCAATGTAATTTTTACAATTTTTCAAAACAAATAGTTCCACATGGTTTATTTTGCTTGCTACACTACAAGATAAAGGGGTGTTTTAAACAAGGTTTTAAGTATAGTCCTAGACACATGATATTAAGTAATGACCTATATGTCAAATTTCAGCAAAAAATGACCTAAACACATGTCTTTTTAGTCATTTTTTGCTAAAATTTGACTTAAAGGTCATTACTTAATATCTTGTGTCTAGGACTATACTTAAAACCTTGTTTAAAACACCCCTTTCTCTTGTAGTGCTAGAACAATCTCACCACTGGGATTAGTGCATTTTTATTCCATCTTGAAGATATTACTAACTTAGTTTTTCATCTACATTGTACCTACTTCTACTTAACAATTTTTTAAAGACAAGAATTTATGCAATTTTAATTTTTAAAATTTTTTCCTAGACTCTCAACACAATTTTCTACCATGAAGATTTAAAGCTTGAAACTCAATAGCGCAAAAAAACTAAAGTTAAGAAGGTTCAAAGTCAAATAATCTAGTCCCGCAATTAGTGCTCAAAACATGTTTTTTTCACTTTAAACGCAGATATCTTGCAATTTGTGTGGTCAAAATTTTTGAAATTCTTCCCACATATTTCATACTAGTTAGGTGTAATTGTGTAAGACCTTACGGTTAAATGTGAAAAAAAATTAATTTTCAAATTTTTTTACTCCTTGCTATAAAAATGGCAGTTTTTGAGTGTTTTTATGCAAAATAGGCCTTGGTCCTTTAGGGGTTAAGAAACTAAAAGAATTGGCTTCTACATTTATTTTGGTTGTGGCAATGGCACAAGGCACACTACTAAGGTATGAAATTTAAAAGTATTGTTTGTAGGTGTACTAACTGTTGACACTAGACTTTCCTAGGCTCTCATACATGCTCTAGTTGTGTACATGTGGTGTCATCAAACTCTAACCTTTAGTGTCACGTTTTAGTTCAAATATAGGTGTTGCACTTGGACAATGATGATCATGCGTACGTTATATGTATGTTATTTGTACTCATACGTTGGAGGTGATGCATAATTGGGACTTTCAAGGTATAATAAAATTATGATTTGAGAAGAATTTAGGCATAAGATCTTTGTAAATTTTGCAAGTTTTTTTTTCTTTCTATTTATAGAGGAATTGATTTAGAACCTTACACAAAATCATGAAGAATTGAGTGACTAAACTAGACACATTGATGTACATCATTTGTTTTGTAGAGCTTCCACAAAAAATTCTTAAAAATACTCATCACAAAATAGAATAACAATCACCATAAGAAAATAGAGTTTTTTGTGACGTTGTGAAAAACATGTTATGTTGTTTAGTTAGACATGAAAATAATTTGCATTGATGTCACCTAAAATTTGTTATAACTAACGTGCAAAAAACATATGAAAATCTTGGGTGATGAGACTTATTTTTTGAAAAACATCGCATGAAACCTGCTCTTCCAACTTTCCTTAATGCGACATGTGGAGGACACGTCAGTGCCATATAGGCAGGCAGGGCCACATAGGACACATTTTCATCCGACCCATTGATGACGTGGACCCGGAAAAGGCTGATGTGGCGATTTTTTTAGGGCCTAGTCAGGCCACTTTCATGTTGTTTGAGAAATTTTATATTCTTTTTTAGACGTCAATTTAGACATTTAGATGCTTTTTTAGACATCAATTGTAACCACGAGACAAGATCAATAAAAAGTTACTGTTTAAAAAAACATTTAAATGCACAAGTGCAATTGCTGAATTCCACAAAAATTAAAGAAAAGTTACCATCTACCATTAAGAGAATTTTTGATGGCAAATTGAAGGAATTACTTCATTGAAAGTTAACGAGAATAAAGGGTAGAGAGGTCATACTTATATATGTTCTCTACCCGTGGTGAGATAAAAGATATGGGATAACTAGAACATGTAAACTTTATTATGGTACAGTCGACGTTGTTTTAGACGTATAGACGTTGTTTTGGACATTCAGATGTTGTTTCAAATGTCTAGTTGTTGTTTTAGACATTTTACACTGCATACAATTCTTGCTTTACATATCCCACATGGATTGTTTATCTTACTACCATTCCACTTGTGTAAGATCATCTCCTTTCATCCATGGTGCACATCCATCCATTTCCCTTCTTTTGCAAAACATGCCATGTGGCTACCCATTTCCTAAATTTTTTAAGTATGGCCAACATTTTACCAAAGACTTTAGTAATTTTAATTAACTTACCTATAGTAAAAATGGATCTATTTGCTGACGTGGCCGTCTATCTTTTTTGGGACGTCACAATAAAACACAAACTTGTTTTTCTAAACATTGTCAACTACATGTCCGTCTATGGTGACATCTACTCGTTTTTTCAACTTAGCCACACGTGTTTTCCAGAACATCACATCAAATTTACACTTTTGCGGCCGTTTCAAAAAAATGCATGAAGATGTTTATTGACAACAACACCTAAAATGTGAGTTTCTTATAAAGAATATAAAGCTCCCCAATTGTATTTATTGGACAACTAATGAATAAACTATAAATATTCAAAGTGTTAATTGTAGGTGTATCAAAAATTGATCTTAGGTTGTAACGCTCAAAACATGCACATTTTAGGCAAGAATCTATATGTTTTGATTTTGCAAACCAAGTTGCAATTACATGCAAGGTAAGCATATGGATCTAATTGTGATCCCCACATAATTGTATTAGGAAGCACAACCCTTGGCTTTATTCTAAAGCCTAAATCTAGAAATATTGATATTTGTCTTACAAGATAAATGATAACTAAATTAAAAAAAGAATGAAATTACAAAAGGTTCTAACATGAAGAAAGAATATGCATTGTGATGCAAATGAGTGGCATTGCAATTGGTTGTACTCACTATAGTCATATTTTTTCTCTTCTATCCATAGTCCCCACATCACAATGAAAGACAACCATTTATTCCCTTAGCGCTTTGATGTCCCAATTCTAGATGATGAACATGTATGTTCGAAAGACTTGGGAGGGCAAAAAACTTCTCATTCATCCCAAACGATGCTTGAATACTAAAAAAAACACATTGTCTATATGATGAACTTGATGAAAATGAAGTAAATAGTAAATATTAATAAAGAATATAAGCGGATATATGCAAAAATTCAAGAAAGTATTCATGCACTAAAGAATTAACTTAATGTTTTGTTTAAGCTCAATGTTTGGATGACAAATAGAGTTCTTCAAGGCAATGTTACATTCAAATCACTTCTCTTTTATCCAAAGTCACAAATTGAAATTGTCAAAAGGCAACACTTTTTTTCCCAAATACTATACATTTGTGCAAAGATATAAACAAAAATCCAGAAAATTCAAAAATGGATTCATACATGAAAGGATTCTTTTTCTCCAATCTAAAAGGATTGAACTTAAAGTAAACCAATCAAGGCCATATTCGTTATATAGAGACTTTTAATTTGCAGTCTCATTATCATCTTCGACTCAAAGATAAATTGCTATTTATCTCTTTACAATTATTTTTATAAATAGGTAACAACACCAACTTTTAGAATTTTATTTCAGGAGCACTATTTGAGCATTATTTAATTTTGGTATCAATTACTATTTTTTTAAATGAATTTTCCAATAACTAGCATTCTATCTCATAAACTGCAAAAAGTCTCAATATAATGAATATGGCCTTAATCCATTACATGCGACATGACTAGCCTTGTTGCCATTGTCAAAGTCTTTTAAATTTGTTTTCACATCAAGACAAATATAAGAAATGGGAAGATCAATTTAATTTTTTTGGAGGTCAAAGTAGAAATTTTATGAATATTTGAAGTATGTTGCCCAATTGGTCCCAAAGAATTTCTACACTTCCCTAAAATCAACAAAAAGTGTATTAGTAATGGTCATCTAACTCTACTAAAGCTGTCACAATATTTCCTAACATGATCACAACGGGAAGGCCTAAAAAGTCACTTCATGTGATAAATTTACATTTGAAAGGTGGAAGTCCTCTTGCAATCATTAATCTTGAGTGGTCACTCTATGGTAATATTGTATACTACGTGTGGCAAAGTGATTTTTTGACCCCTATTTATTTTTTAATGAACTATAATTCCAACATATAGTTTTGACCTTTGATTAGTAATGACTATAGATTTCTATTGCCAAAAAATTCCCAACTCAAATAACATATGAAATGCTTCCTAAGATAGGTTGAAAAATGAACTCAAATGACATGCGTTTCAACTCAAACATTTATAGAGAGTACACTTGGATGACCATTGCATCAATAATTACTTAAGAAAAATGAACTTTCAATAAAGAATTATTTTTAGAAAAAAATTGTGCTTTTTTTAGACAATTTTTCAATAAGTAAATATGGGGTCCAAAATAATTTTCTACACTGTAGTGTATTTTTTTTCTTCAAAAATTTATAAATAATTATTATCAACAAAAAAAAATCAATAATTCAAAATATAAGGTAGCAACACCCATAACCGTCAAAATAAGCAATTCAGCAGAGTTGGAGGCACCTTTTTGTACAAAAAATATTTTTTCTAGATTAACAATTGAAAATCATGAATTTTCAAAAAAACAAATAGAATTTTTAGATAAGGCATCTAATTTCTATGAATTTTCAAAGTAGACCTTCCTAGGTCACCCTAAACCACACTCTAGTAAATCTGCCTTGATTCTAGCACCAAAATCTAAAAAAATCAGAGCCCACCAATCACAATTAAGCATGGCAAGGTACCTTTGGAGACAATTTAAGGGAACTCTAGTGATAGTTATGGGTATAGTGACGGTTATGGGTGTTGCTACCTTAAACTTTTAAAGTAAAAAAAAACTATTCAAGTTTTTTTCATTTTCTTTCAATTAAATTTTAAGAAGTAAACAAGGGGTTCAAAGTCTTAGCCACACATAGGTTGTATAAATACATAGAGTGACCCACCCAAGTCATTAATCATTCTATAATTGTCATCTAAGGTACCTACATCTAATTGTTTTGACTCCTTCCTAAAACTACACAATTTAGATTCTTGCCTAAAATATATTTCCACTATTTATGAGAGCCTACAGTCCACTTGGTTAACCTAAATCCTATTTTCAACACTTTTGAATATCAGTTCCTAGTTTATCCATTTGATGTCTAAGAAATTCATTATAAGAGAATCTAAAATAATATTTTCACTAGCAATAAGACCCCACAAAAAGTTTTCTAATATAATCATGGAAATCATGTTGAATTGCTTATTTGTGCAATTTTAGGTGTAGTTACCTTAAGACATTGATTAAGGTCACTAATTCAATTGAATGTAGCCCAAAACTATTATGGGTTAATGGGTCTTTTCCTATGTGTATGTCATAGGTCTTCTTGTCATGTCTATAGTACATACTAAGGTAAATTACCCCATTCCAAACCAAATGGGAGCAAGCCCATTGTAGGTTTTTAACCCTTGAATGTCAAGGCGGACGTTTTGTGTCCAATGGATACAGAGAATCTTTTTGTGTAGGACAAATGTGCAACTATTCATCCTTGAAATTTTGTATGAAAAAGGAAGATCTTCAATACTACTTTGAATTGACTTCCAATGAGTGGTTTTGGATTTTTTTAAACCAGTGATTCCTAAGGTATCAAAAATGGATGATTTCCTTGTCTGAAATGACCCTAAACTACCTCGGGTGATGGCTCACGTGATAGGAACCACTAAGTGCATCCACGAGGTTGCCGGTTCAATTCCCCATGTTGACATTGCTCGCATGGTGGTCTTGTTTGTGTTCCTCCTCTTGTGTCCTGACATAGAAGCTCGTGGTGTGCAATCGCGGCTAAAAATCCAGTTGCCATGGATGTCTCGTGTCAATCCTCGTTGCAACCCTCGAAGGTCACATGTTTCAAAACATGGATGTCTCGTGTCAATCCTCGTTGCAACCCTTGAAGGTCACATGTTTCAAAAAAAGAAAAAAGAAAAAGATGATTTCCACTGTCACTAGTCCGTCCTTCAAGGATTAATAATGTTAATGGTGTACATTCAAGTTTTAAAATGTTAACACGACTAACATAATTTTGCCCACAATGGGCTTGCTCCCTTGTGGTCTAAAATGGGGTAGTTTACCTTACTTCAGTTACCTTGCTTCTCTCTTCAGTTCCTCCGAGGTGCTCAATGCGGCAGACTTCCTAGTTGGCCCCACCGGTAGCTTGTCAATTCGCCGGGTGGGGTAGCGAGGATTCCATCATGCCTCTGACACCACCATAATTTGCTTGCGCCGATCCTCCTTTAGAGACTTTCCCAGCAACCGATCTCTTCATTTGATGTCAAATGCATGAAAAGACTGCGAATGTAACGGAATCTTCTTTACACTTATGATTGTTGCAATTGTGGAAGAAAAAAAAGAAAAAACACCTTCGAATTCACCGCACGAACGAGAATTGACACCGTGGCTGGCTCGCTCTGCGGCTGACACCAGCAGTAACTTCGTGAAGTCTTGAATGGATTCACTATGAGCACATTCACGTTAAAATTACGTCTAAATGAGGCAAGTTTGACTGATTTCCGACCTCTTCCACCAAGTGACCCAACCTCGCTGGTTTACGAGAATCACAGATTCCTGGTTGTTGCTCCATTACCAGCTCCGTTTGGTAACAAGAAGGCCGGCCATGTCCTCATCGATCTCATGTGAGTGGGAAATCCGTTCCGTTTCGCACGTCCTTGTTGYTGGGATTCCAAGGATWCCAAAGGATTCAGCTTCTTTGATTACGAAATTGGTAATGGCCCACTTTCGATAGAGCTCTTCAGAAATTCTCTCGTGACGATCCTTTCTTTTTTTTTCCGTTTTCAGCGTTCTTTTCTGGGTGCGTCTCTTTGTAGTCGAAGCGACGGGAGTTTTTGTGGGCACCCCGAGGATTCGATCGTTTGGGAGATTTCGCAAGGTGTGAGTAAATTGCAGGAGAATTGGCTATGTCGGGTGCGAGTGGTRGGAGCACGCCATCTCGGAGGCGTCAGGGCTACGCTGTTGCTCGTTTCTGTCACTGCAACAGATGTCTTCAAGATTGAGCACAATATGCGCGAGGAGTTGTGTGACAGARTTGAGAGGCTCAACGYGACTTGGCGAGGTGTGAAGTACTTAGAGCCTCAAGATTTGATTTGACAGCAGTAGTGGGAGTGGGAGAAGATGGCGACCCTGACGATGGCGAATTCGGCGGCCGCGGCATTGCTGAGCTTGCAGATGATGGGCAGCGGCAGCACCAAAAGCAGCACCATGGGGCTCAAGCGCCGCGTCGCGCTYAGTGAAGAGGACGACGTCGACCCCGCGAGAGTGCTCCGACTCCGAAGCGACTCCTCCTCCGCCTCCGCGGCAACGACGCTCGGCGACGATGCGGAGCAGTCGCAGGTGTGCGTGTGCGACGTGTTGCCGGAGGATGTGCTGGCGCAGTGCCTCGCCCTCCTCGAATCCTTCCAGGACACCGCCTCGTAAGCTCCTTCAAATCCAACGCCCCTGCAATCTAGCGGTTTCGAGAATAATTCAGAGCTGCCTCAATTTCGTCTCAAATTCCGGGAGTTTTAGTACGAATAATTCAGAGCTTCCCCTGTTCATTTTCGTGAATTTTTCGGTGAACAATTCTGAGATTCCTCAATTTCTTCTCCGATTTCGTGAATTTTTGTTGGAACAATTCAGAGCTGCTTTTATCCCCTCTCCGTTTTCGTGAACAACCTCGATCCCTTCTCCATTTTCGTGAATTTTGCTGGAACAATTCAGAGCTTCTTCTATCCCCTCCCCGATTTCTTAAATTTTTGTTTAAACCATTCAGAGCTTCCTCGATCCCCGTCGTGTTTTCGTAGATTTTTGCTGGAACGCCTAAGAGCTTCTATAATGCAAACTCTTTCTTGAGAATTCATGATCCAGTGTTGTGAGTATTTCGGATTTGTGTTCCCAACTCTTTTTTGAAAGGAAAAAATTACGTCGGAAGCAGAAATTCTCCAAGTAGTCGAAGTTGAGAGCCAACTTGTCATACTTCTCCACCTGCACCAGTCCAATTTGGGAAAATTTCTTCTGGAATTTTCGTGACTGTGAATTTGTGCGCGACAGGGCAAGTCGAGTATGCAAGCGATGGCGCGAAGGAATCCAACACGCGCTTGCGTCGCAAGCCAAGCTCAGCTTCGCAGGGTGGCGCCCCGACGACGACGCTATCACGCGCTTGGTGAAATCTGCTGTCGCCCTCAAGGAACTCAACTTGTAAGTGCTCCATTCCAATCCTTGCGCCTCCAATTGCTGCGATTGCGCCCAGAGCTTCGTGCAATTGCARCAACTGCAACCATTGCGCCTGCAATTGCAACTATTGCATCCCATTGCAAACATTTGTGCCTTGGGTTTCGTGCAATTGAGGGGTTCGAACTTGCGCGCAGATCGAATGGCAGGTGGGGGTGCCGCATCACGGACGCSGGGCTGCTCGAACTCTCTCGGGCTCCGTGTTGTCCGAATCTCACGTCGATTTCGCTGTGGGGCGTGACGGCCATCACCGACGAGGGCGTGGTGGAGCTCACCACGCACGCCACGGCGCTGCAGCATTTCAACGTTGGCGGCACMTTCATCACCGACGTCTCCATTCTCGCCATTGCAAGCCACTGTCGGCTGCTCAAGGTAACGGCCGAACCTAAGCTTACAAGTTATTGGTGTCCACAACCCAAGGTCCTATTTGTTTTTAGTTTATTTAGCAAATGAAAAGAAGGTTTCTTTTTAGGAAAGATGGGAACAACTTAATCAAACCCTTATTGCTACAAGTGTATCATTTACAGTAAAGCTAAAGTCTAGTTTTTAGAATATGATTAAGTAACCTAAAAGTAAAGTAATAAAAAATAATATCCTCAGACATAGGAGTGGCTAAGGGATATAATTTTTGTAAAAGTACTCTACATTTTCACATTATCATATTCAACCTTGGTTTGATTCCATCCATATCCATTCAAGGGTCTCAGAACATAGCAATGCTAGAGAGACCAAGATTATGAGATATAACCATGCTCTTCATATCCAATGCTTACCMATTGCTACCTTTACAAAATTGACCTCCATTGAAATCACGTAGGTGTATTGTGTTTCCAATGCCAAAAATATGCCAAGAAATTTTTCAAAGTTCAAGCATTCTTCACATGCATCAGTATAATTTGATGACTTTTACCATTGCAAATATGAAAACCTACAAAGCCTTAAATCAAAAGATAGGTTTATATTGTACAACCTACACTCACATGCAAAGTATGCACATCAAATCACCACTTCTCCAAACTAGGGTAACTCTACCCATGATAGGCAAAATGCCACCCAGCCCATCACGAGCAAAATTATTCTAGTGGTCCACATTTCAGAATTGAAATGTACACTGTTAGTTTAATTTTTCTTGTAATGGGTTGGCTAGCATTGTGCCAATCATAGACAAGATTACCCTAGTTTGAAATTCGGAGTTGAATGTGACCCAAAACAAACAAACTCTTCATTCACTCCAGCCTTCCCGAAAGGGACCAAGTTCTTCCGTTCATGGGTTGCTGCGCACTCCTGCCAACCTAACTTGTAGTTCTGGTGGGATTGTTTTTTTGGTTGCAGTGCATCAACCTTTGGTGTTGCCGCCACGTGACGGAGACGGGATTGCTCACACTGGTGCAAGGTTGTCCCGACCTGGAATCCATCAACGTTTGGGGCATGAGCATTTCTCCCTCCTGCCGCCGCCACCTCAAACTCCTCAATCCCAAGCTCCAACTCAAGCCTCTGGTCAACTATCTGCCCCTGTGAAGACCGACTCATTGATTGATTGTTGTCAGTGGGAATTGAATTGCTGTGGCCGAAATTGCTGTCGAAATTGCTGTCGAGATTGCTGTCGAGATTGCTGTCGAGATTGCTGTCGAAATTGCTGTCGAAATTGCTGTCGAAATTGCTGTCGAAATCGCTGCCGAAATTGCTGTCGAAAATCAATTCTGTTTTCGAAGGTGTACAGTACATGTATGTAACAAATCCACGTGACTGATTGTTTCGCAAGTAGAGAAGTGCTGGAAATTTTAGGGTGTAGACTGTGTATAATAAAAGGTAGGGCACAATTGTAGCACTGGGTTTCATTAATTAGTTTCTTTCTTGTTGCTCTTTCATCGATTATTTTGAGATTTATTTCTAAATTTCAAGTTGCTCTCTGATCGGTTATTTCGAGAATCTGTAGGACTTGAACCTTGGTCCGTTTTGAACCGCGACTGATTTGAGGATTTTGAAATGGGTGGGGTTTCGATCGATTCATGACAAGTGAAGTTAGGGCATGTATCACTTTCATTGATTCTCACTCTAGAATCAACGACAGCCCTACATTTGGGTGGTACAGGGTCAATGGTTGGTATTGGGTTCGCCTACCTTAATACAATAGTAGAACCTCTGTAAACCAACAGGGCCGGGATCATCTGACAAGGTTACGACAGAGAGGTTTGTTGATTCATAGAGGGTCATGTTTAGTCATATCCTTTGTACTGGGGACAAGTCGTGGACCATCTGACAAGGTTTAGGTATGGAGAGTTTTGTTGGCTTACCAAGGAGAATGTGATTTAGGTAGGAGGCTCAAACTCCTACTAGGCATTTTTGAACCGAACATGAAACATAGGTATATTTTGCTTTCTTCAATGTACAAAAATGTACAAACTGTGTACATTCTACATTCTAGGAGGTGGTCGCTTTTAGAGACTTATGGCATTTCAACTTCAAAGTTTCATAACTAATTCCATAAAATATGAAACAACTTGGGCCAAATGTCATTTCCTCTTGTCTTTCAACAAAAATTTACTGAAAAATATTTCAAGATGATTTCCCTCCCCAAAATTCAGTTTCAGTGCTTTATGGACCTCCTACCTTTGATGTTGAAGAATTGGCATAAAAAATTTTATGTGACTACGTTTCAACTTGTTGGAGAGTCGCTGACTTGCAAAGATGAGAGTCAAGGGATCTTCAGTTGGTATGAAGCTCACTCATTGCCTGTGGCGATGGCAAATGTAAAGAACTCCAGAAATTGTATTTCGCCCTTGTATGTTGATATATGAACTAGGTAACCTTAGAGCCGTTGGGAGTGGGTTACAAGACGTAACCAACTTTGTCCCCGGCTGGAAACTCACATAATCGTTGCCTTTGTGGATGAAAATTGTGTGGTTACAACCAAATTATTCTGCTTGTGGATCAAACACATTTGAGCAAACCAACGCACACTATCAGAGCCAGTAACAAGTACCTTGTGTAACTTCAATTGCACAGGGGATAGCATGGAAACTATTAGTAGAAGTGTAATGTCGTTGTGGATAGTAAGTGTCCAATTTTTATTTTATAGCCACATAATGCATTTTGGGATCAATTTTTTTGCACAAAGATTGAGTTCATGATGCTTATAAATCATCCAACAAAATAAATTTATTTCTAATATTTTCCAAAAATTGTCAATTTTATGAAAGTCAGTGTAATTTTTGACAAATATGTGAACAGAGTTTCTAAAATTTTTGCCACACATTTTTATAATAGTCTAGTTCAAGATCCAATAGCGGTTAAAATGTTAGATGTGCAGCAAAACAAATTTTTAGAAGTTTTGCACATTAGAAATGATAGTTTGACTGTTTTTTTGACTAAAGAGCACATGAATTTTAAACGGCTTGCAAGTTCAATTGCAAAATCTATGTATATCCATTATTTCCCATTACAGCTCAATTATTCTTAACATGCATAGATGAGGAGACGATTGAAAAAGGGGGGATAGTAAAAAGTGAGACACCCCTTCTCAAAAAGGCACCACTTTTTGCTATTTTGCCTAGTTACAATTACTAGACTAGTCAAATTTTCATATTTTCTTGCTGGCAAGGGAGTGAAGTTTCTACATCACCAAGAACATGACATTTGAATATCAAGTGCAAAACATATTGGATATTCAAATGATACTGGATATTCAAATGATATTGGATATTCAAAGTATTTCGTGGTAGAGATTCTTAACCCCTAAAGGTCATTGACTATGCTTTCACCAAAAACGCTCCAAAACTGCCATTTCTAGTGCAAGTACCAAATTTTAGAAAAAAAAACATTTTTGGACAAAAGTAACCGTAGGATCTTGTATCAAAATACTTTGGGAAGATGTGGAAAAAAATTCAGATTTTTTCACGATGTGGATTGCAAGATATCTGCGTTTAAAGTGACAAAAATCCATTTTTGAGCCCTGCAAAAATCTGGGCAGCTGCATTTCAAAAGGCCACATTTGTATGAAAAAATGTCCAAAATGGTGGTTTGTCTTTGAATTCATCCTTCAAGGCAAGTTGGTTATATGTTAAAAAAATTTCAAATCATTTGGAATTGTACAACATGTAGGAAAAAAATAGGAAGTAGGAAGAAGTAGAGAATGATTCAAAATACTAAACTGTTAACAATTTATTTATGAAAGTTTTGGAATTATTTTAAACTAGTGATTCCCATGGTATCAAAATGGATGATTCTTCGGTCAATAGTCCGTCTTTTAAGGGTTAATCCCTAAATGCCCAAGGCCATTTTTGAGCTTATAGGAATTTGCTCTACATTGAACAAAAAGCCAACATTTTGATCAGATAAATCAATTTTTCTTTTAATGTAAATGTACAAATTCTATCTAGACATGTTAATATTCACTAAGGAAAAGAAAACACCACAATATCACCTAAGGATTGAAAGATTATAATAATGTTTAATCATAAGGGTGTTAAAACTGCAAAAGTGAGTCAAAGGTTTTTAATCCTCTTTTGACATGTCAAATCTAAAAAGTTGGTCACCAAAAGAATATAAAGTTGAAGGGCCTAATTTGAATAACTCCATTCAATTTATGGTTTCTCAAAATCTACTCTAGATTTGTTTTAAGTGATTTTCTAATGTGTTTTTTCTCCAAGCCCTAGTGTATATGAGACTTATTTCCAATCGCCCTCAACGCTATGGAAAGTCAAGATTGCAATGGACACCCTTGCACACAATCTTGACTTGAGAAATCACAAACAATCATTTTCAAAATTGGATTTTTGATACTAAGACTAGACTTGAGAAAGAAGTTTTCTAAAATATAAACTACTAAAGATAGCAACTTCATTAGGTTTTATTTAACTTCAAAGTTTTGCAAACACCAGATTTGGGTGTCCGTGCCTCTGTGCCTCCATCCCTTGGGCATTTAGGGGTTAAACATTTGGTCATTCATCTGCTCACAAAACATAGTAAGCTCATGCAACGGAAATTATCCATGAGTTAAAACAAAACAATACAAAAGCTTGTATGCTTAATCAGGCCCAAATGATTGACGCAACAAGCAATTGGACCTTCACTAGCTAATCTCTATCATTGCCAAAAGAAAAAAAAGCTAAATTATTGTTTTTAAACATAAAGGCACTCACTGTAAGGTAGAACCACCCATTACCAACTAGTGACCCATAGCCAACTATAGATTGACTTATTTCCAACCAAGGCTAGAATGGTTTTTTTTCATGTTTTCAAGGTTGGGACTAAAAGTTCATATTACATGTTCCAAAATAGTGCAAAAAAAAGTAGGAAGCAATGAGTGGAAAAGTAGTTTTTTGAATGATCGGAATTGAAAGAGTGTAGAGATTGGCTACGGGTCCGAAGCACTTTGCACCTTTCAAAATTTATAGTAATTTCAAGTCATGCGATAAAATTACCAAAGTTTTTGCAATCCTCATCATTTTTATCAAGTGAACACACCTTTAAAAATATTTACCTTGCATTCCATTGCTTCAAATTTGTCCAAATTCCTTATTTTGTTAGTTATAGGTGGTTCTACCTTAAATAGCTCATGGCCCCAATTTTTTTATTTTACAATACTAATAGTGCTGCACTGGTACCCTCACTGTGTAGCAATAATCGATTGGTCAGTTGGACCATTGCAGAGTGCACTGAAGTGCCAAGTTGCCAATCCAGAGTGATTTCTCACAACTGATGAAGCATCTTTGATTTCAATTTTAGCATTTTAGACTCTACAGTAGAGCCCCCAAATAGCCACCTTACTCTAAAGAATAAAGCTTCACCCCAGAAAATCTAAACCTTGCTGTATTTGACGAGGTCGGTTCTTGGAGAGGGGGGACCAAGATGAATAACACGGCGTAAAATCGCCCTGGATTCAAATGGATTCAAATACAGGTAGAACCTCTCTTATGGGTAGAACCACCTCCGTTACAAGGAGGCCCCTATGGCCAATCTATAGGTACTGGGAAATTCAATAGATAGAGACTGTGATTGATTTCTAACCATTAATATTTGGTTTCTGACCATCTTTTATGTGCTGGGGATGGGTCGAGATCAACTTTTGGCTTTTAGAATTCATGATAAATTCAATTCAAGGCAAGAAAATTTCCAAAAAAATTCCAGTCCCTATGATTTCTATCTTTCAAATTTGGCTAGCAATGTCTTGATTCTTGTATCCAAATTCATTCTAAAACTTTGGCTACCCATGTCCTCCCAACAATTCCCCACATGAGTCCCTTTTGTCTGTAGGGTGATTGCAAGAAACACTTGTCCTATTTTTTGTCCCCTTGCCCTTGGATAGGTGGTTTTTTGCTCATAACTTTTGCATAGTTTAATCTTTTGGAGTGAAATTTAGAATGAAGGTACATGAGATACTTTTAGACATTGAGTAATTTTTTCAAAATTTTCAAAATTATTTTACTATTTTTAACCTGCCCCCGATTAGGTGTCTACCTTGGTCATTTTGAAGGTTTTTAGTACTATTTTCTACCCAAAAATACGAATTTAAAGCTCAAAATTGAGACGCAAGGACTTATACTAAAGTTACAGAGGCCCACGAAGAGATTTTCTAAAAATAGTAATCTGTCCACCCTCCACATGTGCTCAAAGTGCACTACCTTCGCACAAGTGTAAATAATTCAATTTTTTTTTCCCAAAGCTAAAAATGATTGAGAAGAAGAATCTTCAAGTGAGGAAAAATGTCTTTTTTTTGGAGAATTTTTTGAATTTTTTTACTATTTTAAAAAAATATCACATCAAAGTGTTCATTTTCTTGGTATTTTCCATCACTCTTTTGAGTGTGCATAACTTTTGGAAATAAATTTTCCTAGGTCTGAATTTTCACACATGTAATTTTTTTAATGCTTTACAAATTATCCATATTTTATTTCACTTTTGAAAATTTTATTCCAAAAGTCTTAGTACTCGAGTACTAAGGCCATTTTGACCCAAAAATGACAGGTGTTTCTTGCAACTACCGTGTATCCAAATTCATTCTAAAACTTTGGCTACCTATTCCCCACACGAGTCTCTTTTGTCCATATCCAAATTCATTATAAGACTTTGGCTACCTATGACAGTGTGTCAATTTTGACTAGTGAAGTGATTGCATGTGACTGTAATTTAGTGCAAATATCTCATATTATAAAGATTCAAAGTCAAATAATGTAATCAAGGAACATAATTTCTTTGTATTAGATGCAACTATCTCAAGAACTACCTTACAATCTACATGATGAAAGTTTTATAAATTACTTCCACATATTCTCTTATAAGTATAGTGCAAAATCATACAATCACATATGCAAAAGAAAAAATGCCATTTGTAAATTTTTTTGCTCTTTGCAATACAAATGGCCTTGATGAAGATAAGGCCTTGGAACTTTAGAGGTCAAGTTTAGATTTTAAATCAATATTTCAGGGAAATGATCATGTTTATCATTCACCTCACATTTATCCTATTTATGCATGTTACCCTAATTTGCGAAGGTCACAATACTTGTTCTATATCAAAGTTAGGGCAATCCAAAATATTACTATTGCATATCATTAAATTCTGCAAAAGATACTTAAAATTGAAACTAAAAATTCATAAATATGAACCTTCTCTAGCACATATCTTCTATCTATTTTCTTCCTTTTTTTCCTCTCTCCCTACACTAAATAGTGAAATTAGGTTGCCCCTCACTCATTTCTTGACATTCCACACTATATAAATATTTATTGTATTTGGACAAGAATGCACTAATTTTGAATTAGTTGTTGGTGTAGTTGGGACTCATGAACCTTTCCTCGAGAGCTGTGAATTCTGTTCAACGACTATGTTGGTGACGATGATTTGGTAAGCGTACTAGTACCGTGAGCAGCGGGGGTTTCAGGATTCAAACTCCGTTGCGTTAGGGTTTAGAGTCCGTGTCGACTTGGTTATTCTGTGTAATTGGAGAGCCGTTTACATCGATGGGGAGTTTGCGAGCGTCGATTTCGTTGCCTGGCGCCGTGGTCTCTTTGCCGCGCGTTGCGATCCGGAAGGAAAGCCTCTCCGCCGTGGTGCCGCAAGCTGGCGAAAATGGTACGTGGGCAATCTTATTTCCTTGCTGCTCTTGAATTGGAATCATTCGCCGACCATGTTGCGTTTCGACACTCCAGGGCTAGAGTGCGTGGTTCGAATTGTTGGAGTCTCTTCGTTTTGAGTGTTCCGCAATTCTGAGTCGCAAATTCTTGTTAAGAATTCGAGTCCTCTTCGCAAATCTTGTTTGGGAAATCGCCCCAATTCTGAAAAGCGAGTCGTGCATCCCCCCTTCTACCTATCTTTTGACGAGCCTCTCCGAATTCTATGCCCCTGAAAACTTCTAGAGCTCTATGAAAGAATTTCAGGAGCCAGGATGCAGTTACATACACTCAATTAGGGTTTCAATGGAGCGTGGTTAGCGTGCCCGCGCAACTCTCTGGTGTATTTCAAGACCTGAAATTCAGTCTCAAAGTACAACGCTCTTTGTAGAACCTGCAAATTGCGGTTCTCAATCGCTCTTTGTAGAATTTTGTAGTCATGACTCTGAATTGCTTGCTTGATTCGTTCGTTGCGGCGTGTGGTTTGCCTCATTTCGGTGGTGCTGTGGGGGTGAATTGCGACAGGCGGGTTCGCGACTTCAAAGAGAGGGCCCTTGATAGCTGAGATTCCGTTGGAGTATATCCGGCGACCGCTGCTCCGAACACGCAACAACGATCCGAAGAAAGTGAAAGAGCTCATGGAGAGCATTGCGGAGATTGGGCTTCAGGAGCCTGTGAGTTCCAAACACTGCCCTCGTAATTGCGCTGTTTTTGAACTTTCGCATTCAATTTATTTCATGCTGATCGAAACCTCAGGGGGTGACAGTTTCACAAGTTTGTGGATGTGAATTTGTTAGCTCTGGGCTGAACGGGAGGAGCTTTTGCATTGAAAAACAGCTGCATCTGCAGGGAATGTGAGGAAGTTTGMGTAGGTCCTTACTTGAAGCAAKCCTTGTGCTACATGGAYACACTYYAGCCTCTCATAGCAAACGTGCTTGTTGGTGTTTTGCGCAACTTGACTCAAAGTTTAGTAGATAACGAAAGKWGGGTTGYAATGTCCGAGTTGGTCATTGGACATAACCCTCTCTTCCACACCGGAACTAGATTGAGACTGTCAAAACTTTCAAAAGAGTTTTTGTGCGAGGAGAATGGAGTTATTTCCCCCCAAATAATCTCATTCTTTGTAACTCCATKGCGCTATGTGGTAATGAAATTGGAGAGGGTCATGAGGGCGAGGGTTTAGTACATTGAGGCTAGATTCTTGGGCTCGAATTTGCACGGTTTGGATTTGGAAACTGGCAACAGAGGTGCATAACTGAAAATATGGATTGTGACACCTTCCGATTCCAGGATTCTCAATATTTGTGGTCTCTTTGAATTTTGCATGTCATGGTGTGAGTGTTGGAGTATTTGGAGTGGTTTAATTTCTAAGCTATTGTTGTTTTTGGGAGATTCTGTGCCAGATTGACGTATTGGAGGTGGAGGGTGTATATTACGGTACGTCATTCTCTGTTGTGGGACTAAGACTGTTGTAGATTGTAACGGAGAATTTTTTTTGAACGTCCCGATGGGTATTCCTAAAATTCAGTGTGAAATTCAGGGGTGTCAAGACTTGCATGCCGGAAGTATTAGATCCAAACTAGTCTTGAAAGTAGTGAGACTACGCGAGGGTCAGTATTTTTTACGAGAATTTGGGCTCAGGGCTTCGATTGAAAAGAATGAAGAGAATCTAGYAGTTAAAGCTGTACTCTCTGACATCCCTAATGATGAAYTTYCAGATTTCATATTACTACTCAAGACGTGAGGATATATTGAACCAGCGTCTTGCAGGGAGTGTGCATTCATGGAACAATTTTATAATTGAATTGATTTGTTGGGTCTGCATTAAAGATGTGAGGACAAAATTTGTAATCACCCAGAKGTGCTGMGKAGGTCTACTTTAGCTGCTTGAGATGACGGGGACTCAGAAAGTTGTTGGTTAAAACGTATTAGAGTTAGCTAATTAAACATTATTATGAGAAGATGGAAATTTTAACTGAATTCACAGTTGACACAAAGAAGGTCGTTTCAAAGTAAGCATACAAAAACGCTACAGGAGGCGCTAGTAAGTACTTTGAGGAAAAAGAAATGCGTTGTGCTCAATTTGGTAAAAAAAATTGTGAGTTGCAGATTAGGAGTCGTGAAGCTTGACACCTGCTATTGTGTGGTTAGGATTTTCTGGGTGCCATAGGTATGAAGCGCACCAGAAGCTCGGTTTGCCAACAATCAAGTGCAAGATCCGGCGAGGAACTCGCGAGACTTTGAGGTGCCTAAACTTTTGATTTGAGTGTCTTTTGTAATTTTTAATTTGAGTGTCTTCTGTAATTTTTAATTTGAGTGTCTTTTGTGCTTTTATGTCGTTTTCGTTGCGTATTGCGAGTACGTGTGTCTGTCTATCAACGTTCATTCATATGTCATGCTTGTGGTGGTCCTGTGGTCCTTTCTTTACGTGGGACATTGAAAGAACTCGTAATGTACGGTAGTTCTTAAACAAGAAGCTGCGTTATTTTCCTCTGTTTTTTCAACATTCATGGCTTCATAGACACAATAGTTTGTTACTGACGAATTCGCCTTTCATTTTGGGCAGGCACCATCTTCGATAATTTCCATCACTCAGGTACTCTGGGGATTACTGGAAAWTTTGGTTTTCCGGTGCATTCAAGAAGTTTTAGAGAAATTGATCAGAAAAGAAAGCATCGATGTTGAAAAATTGATGAAAGGGAGCATAGTATTATTCCTCTTGCGTTTGATAGCTCTCTAGCTTGTGAAGCCTCTTACCAGATTAGCTGTATCGCAATGGTACATAATTTGTCACAATTTTGTACGTCATCTTCCCACATGAATTTATGGATTTTGTGATACAGATATCTCCTATTACAGCAAATGGTGATCACTTCATCATTGAACAAAAGTAGACAAAGAAAACCTACTTGAATAATACAAGCATAATTATACTTCCCCAAACATTCTTGAGGAGGTTTCATATCACCTTTGGAAAGTGAATTCAGATTCTTTTTGTGGACTTGAGCTCATCCCAAGCGGGAACTAGCAAAAGGTGGAGGTGTTGGGTGTAAGCCATTCCTTGAGCACCATGCATGCTTTATATTGTGAATGCCAGATTTTTGAGTCATTTTGGTGGTGTGCTTAGTAACTATCATTAGATTGATCAAATTTTCATATCTTCTTGTTGACAAGTAAAAGGAGGTTCCAACGCACCAAAGAGCACGACATTTGGATACTCTATGCAAAAGTTATGGAGGGTAAAAGTTTTTTGGTGGTAAAATCGTTTCTTCAACACTCTTGCAAATATTGATTTGAAGATGTACCTAGAGTGATGATGGTGGTTTTAGGTAGGGTGCCATTTTGGTTGTACACACTTCACACTCAAGTGTCTTGTATGGTACTCTACAATTGCACAATCCTTGAATATCTTGAAAACCTCCGAGTGTGTATGGAATGTTTTTTTGTTCAATTTGCTTTATTTTATGACAAAATGCTTGTGTTGATTTTGGCAATATATATGATGGTCAATCACGTTAGAGGTTAAGAATGCATTTTTTGAGGGAATGTTTGACAATWTATTCTACCTTYYTCWATGGATGAAATTGTCAAACTCTTCTAAAATCTTTGGATSTTATTGTTCCTTTTTAAATGAATAAGTGGGCCTCTTCCAAATTTTGCATCTTTCATTCATGCCCACAAATGAAAATAGTTCATCATTCTATTGAGGGTTTTCTTTTGTACCATCCAAAATAAATTTAAAAGAAAAAAACCCTACTAGAATAAGGAAGAAATTTAAGTGAACAATTGCAAAAATAAATAAAAAATATGCTCCAATTTTTGCTAAGTTTTATAGAAATCCAAGTATTATAGCACAATTTTGTTGGCCTTCATTGGACATAGGAAGCATTTTGAAAACCCAATTATACCATTCATTTTTGACACCACCTAATGGAAAACTACAACAAATTCTTATTTCTTTCATTTTCTCCCATGTACCTCTTTGATCATGCTGTTTCTTCCTGATCCTCTCTAGGATTTCTCTCTACCAACATTGACGTGTTGTTTATGGCATTGATTTGCATCTCCAGTATCGACTTCAGTCGTATGCAGTGTTGCCTTGTTGTATGTCGCATAGATTTCCATCTTTAGTATCGACTTCTTGTATGTAGTGTCGCCTTGTTGAATGTGGCTTTGATTTCCATCTCTATTGTCGACTTGTTGTATATGTCATTGATTTCCATTTATAATATCGGCTTGTTGTATGTGGTGTTCATTTACATCTGCAGTGTTACTTGTTGTGTGTGTCATGTTAATTTCCGTCTACTGTACTGCATTAACTTATTCTGTGTGGAGTTCATTTACATCTGTAGTGTCGACTTGTTTGTTAATGTCTTCTGCAAATTATGAGCTTCTTTTTCAAAAGCTTGAATGACGTGGAGAGACGATCAACTTAAATTTTTGGTGGTGGTGGTGGTGGTTGTTGTGGTTGCAGATAGATAAGGTGGCGCAGAGCTGCGTGTTGAATGTGTGTCAACCAGGGAACAACTTGCTGTCCGCAGGCTACTGCATGTACTCGAGCTCCGTGATTCTGGTGCTCTCCGTGGGCCATGGCGTGTACGGCTTCACTCTGGACCCTCTCTTCGGGGAATTCGTGCTCTCCCACGAAGAGATCCAGATTCCAAAGGCGGGCAAGATCTATTCCTTCAACGAGGGCAACTACGCGTTGTGGGACGCAAAGCTCCAGAGCTACGTGGACAGCTTGAAGGAGCCTGGTAAGCTGGGCAGATACTTCAAATGCTTTTTATACTTCAAGAATCCATGTATTTACGTGGCTCTGTTTTCTGTGCTCACTGGGTATACTACATCTGTTTTCAAAGATGTCCAAACAGTTGTGCTTGCTTTTCACTACTGTATCTGCTTAGCAAGTTCAGCTAAAATAGTTTCATCAACAGAATACAGAAAATGGAGAATTTCTGTTGGCTGCAATACCGAAATAATAAAAAATTAAAATTAGGAAAAGTCAAGAGGGTTATTTGTAGAGAATAAGAAATTTTAGGTTATGACTTTTTTAGGGGACAAACCTTATTTGGACTTCTTATGCATTACGGAGTGTTTGTCTAATAGGTGATTGGGTCAAGCTACCATGTGCAGGCTTGACCCTCCCTACACAATGTTCACCTTCATTTTGAGGTTCCCATTGTATAATTAGAAGGATGCCTGGAGCTTCACCACACCCACCGAGCGATGGGTGACAGATTTTTCACTCTTTTTGTAGGATGGTCGATTGAAATTCTAGAGTATGATAATTTTTAATGCAACGGACTGAAAAATTCGGAATCATTCAATCTCAAATATGGATTGAATGGTGTCTTAAAGCATACAGTTTTGTAGGTGAGATGAATCCTTGTCCACACGAAGCTTTTATTCAGGTGTTCTAGTGTGCCTTGTGCCATTACCACAACCAAAATAAAAGTAAGAATAATTGTCGAATTTTTTTTAACTTCAAAATTCAATAACTTTCTGGATAACATGGAGCTCAAGTGATTACATTTGTTTGTACATAGATTACTGAATAATTACATCTGCTCTCTATTTGAAATTTTTCATCAGGCAGCAGTGGGAAGCCGTACTCGGCCCGGTACATTGGTAGCCTGGTGGGGGACTTCCACAGAACCATGTTGTATGGAGGCATCTACGGATACCCCAAGGACGCCAAAAGCAAGACGGGGAAGCTGAGATTGCTGTACGAGTGTGCGCCCATGAGCTACTTGGCTGAGCAAGCAGGTGGCAAGGGCTCRGATGGGCACCAGCGCATTCTGGACATTCAACCTGATCAGGTAGGTAGACTATACCCATGAAATGATTTGATACACAAAAAAATTCTTGTTTTGAAGATGATTCCGACGTGCCTAAGTATGCATCATTTGGGTACTTTATGCAAAAGTTACGAGAGTTCAAAGTGTAGGATGAAGAATGACTAGGAGGAAATTCTCTTAGGAGGAAATGTTTCTTAGGAAGAGAATTATTTCTGCAAAATTTAATCCAAAATTTGAATGGATTATGATTTTTTTTCCCTTGGGTAGTGGGAATTTTTCATAATCCATACTGTACCTTATAGGAGGGATTTTCCTTGCAAACCTATTGTGGAAGGTTTGTGGACTAGATAATGCACAAGAGCATTATGGGGGCATAAGGCCAATTTTAGTAGTTCATCATAGATGTCCATATCTATACTTTTTGCAAATTGAAGGGTGTAGAAAGAGGGACTCCATTGTGAGTTATAAACACTATTCTGACTATCCAATGGAATGGTGACAAATCTGCCTTGAAAGCCGGACTTGGCAATATGTTTTATAGATTGATGACCAAGGTGTAGAAAGAGGGATTTCATTATGAGTTTGTGTTGTGTGCTGCAGGTTCATCAGCGTGTGCCACTGTACATTGGTAGCACGGAAGAGGTGGAGAAGCTAGAAAGCTTCTTAGCTTAATCAGTCGACATTGTTTTGAGTTTCCAATCTAAAAACAAGCCTGAGGTGGAGTACTTCCAAATTAAAATAGCAGTTCTACCTGCTTGTAAATTTCAGATGACTTAGCTTTTAAGATTTCATTAATTCGGTGCAGAGTGGAAACTCCTTGTACAGTACGAAACGTCAGCATTGAATTCATCTTTCACTTGATCTCAGACAATCTTGCCAAAAATAAGGAAACTGCACCTCCTGGTGCACCTGCTTCTCAAAATGAACTCGTACAAATTTTTGCCTAAAAAGTACAAACCTCTATTCATGAGAGCCTACTGCGCATATAGTTTATTCATATGGTGTCAAAGACATACATTCAAAGAGAATCTGGTTAAAATTATGTAGTTTACTGCACATATGGTTTATTGATATGGTGTCAAAAGTGTATTCTAAGGGAATCTAGTTAAAATTATGTAGGTTACTGCTCATATGGTTTATTGATATGGTGTCAAAAGTGTATTCTAAGAGAATCTATTTAAAATTATGTATTGACACTAAATTTGTGCCCTCACTAATAGGAAGAATCAGTGTTGACACTAAATTTGTGACCTCCCTAATAGGAAGAATCAGTGTAGACCTAAAATAATAAGCGGTGTGTGAAATCACTCATGACTACAAACTACGCCACGGAAATGTGAAAAAAAATTCAGTGTTCTCTGAGGTTTGAATGGTACTAACATTTTTTTTAGATTTTTAACAAAGATTTCCATCCATATCTGCATTATTCTCAACTGAGTTGCAACATTCTAACTATCTGGAAAAAGAAAAAGAAGAAAACGTTTAGGATGGCTCAACTTCGGACTGCGTGGTGTTCAAACCCTGCCTTCCCTCTCCTGTTGAGATGTACTTCTCCATCAGCATGAGTCCCACTTTGGTCTGCGCTTCAGTTGTGAGATGAATACCATCTTTCAACATCGGAAGGCCAAATGCATCCACAAGGTACAAATGCTTCACTTGATCACAAGCAGCCTTCTGCGCATTCCTCACTTGCTCAACGAATTCTGGATGCGCAGCTACGGGCCAATATATTGCAACCTTCAATGCAACACCACAACGGCAAAACTCAGCAGATTCACATGATAAACTGATGTTACATTATAATTAATACGACACGCACAATGATGAGAGCATTAGAGTGATTAATTTGGAACGGATATTAGCCTATCCATCGCCACCTTAAATGCAACACCACAATGAAAAAAAATTACTAAATTTACTCAATAAACCAACATCACATTGTTAATCTACAACAGAGAGCAAAAATGGCACGCAAAATCGTGAAAACTCTGAAGACATTGAACAGGGACGGATACTGGCAAACGTATTGCTACCTTACATGCAAAACCGCAATGGAAACCCTAAACATTAAAAATCACGTGTTTAAGTAACACTTCATAGTTGATTTAGGGTAAACAAAGCAAGCATGGAATGCAGAATCGTGAAAACGTTGCAGTCATTTTTAATCCAAGAGCCACCCCAAAGGACAAGCAAAAATCGAGTACGTGGAACGATGGTCACAAAACCTATTGACAATATCACAAAGGAGGTGGTGAAGTCAATGTTGATTGAGAAGCTCATCCCGGCAATCCACGAGAAGTGGCCGCGTGCATGGATAAACAAGACCTCAGTGGGCAACAACATTATTGTGCAACAGGATAATGCTAAGCCTCATCCGACCGGTAATGAACCAGATTTAGCGGCCGCTTCAAAACAAAACGGCTTTAATTAATATTGCATTTAGCTCCCAACCTCCAAATAGTCCTGATATGAACGTACTTGATTTGGGCCTTTTTCGTTCTATTCAATCGTTGCAGCACAAACTTCCACAGAAAGACATTGACTCTCTCATTTATGCCACGAAGAAAGCTTTCTGGAATATGGAGGAGGAAAAGTTGAACAACATTTTTCTCTCTTGGCAACAATGCATGGTCCAAGTTATGCTATCGGACGACAGCAATCACTACCAGCAACAGCACATGGGCAAAGAGCACATGCAACGTCGAGGGGAATTACCAATCACTCTACAATGCCCAGAGGACACCATCAAACACGCCCAAAGTTTCATTTCTATGAACCAATGATACACCGAATTTAATTAGGGACAAGTATATATGGAAAACCCAAATTTAATTTGGGACGGAGGGAGTAGTTATTTAGAGGAAACTACGTCAAATTAGAGAAAAATCAGGCAGAATTAAAATTTAAACATACTTGTGTGCATGTTAATCATCAAGAGTAACTTGTTCAAATTGAGCTCAACTGTACAAAATAAGGTGTACCGGATTCCTTCTTGTGCCAATGCGGAGTGCAAGGCGTTCCATTTCGTGGCATTTGCAATTCTTACAAATATATTGAAGAGCGCTGGTTTTAGGGTATTTTGTGTTGGAAATGAGGCACGTATAGGTCATAGAAATGGGTGATACCTTCACAGACATTGAGTCAATGAAGAGTAGCCAGTTTGCAAAGAGTCATTAATGCTGTAAGTGCTCAATCTTACGCTGAAATCAGTGAATTTGGGGCTTAAGCAAAGTCACGATACTCTAGAAGTGTTCAATCTTAAGCATAAACCGATCAGCATGCGGTTTAAGCATCGTAATCCTTCATTTCATTACAACGCCATGGCATAACAAAAATGTATTCTGCAATGATAAAAAAATGGAAAAGAAATCACACTCAAAAAGTATATGAGAATCCTCTAAAGCACTTCAATCGACTATAGAACTCCTGAAGTTCTTCATACTGTGACACCATCCCCGTTCTCAGTGACCAACAGAACCCTGTTGATAACTGCCCGGAGAGCTCCTGCACTAGCACTGCACTTCAAGTCGCCGAAGCACGACCGTCCCTCATCAGCTGCCTTTCCAAGATTAGGGTCCACCGGCACTCGGCCTAAGAACGGCACCTTCATCTGCTTGCACATCTTTTCAGCCCCACCAGCTCCTCCGTAAAACACCGACGTTGCAACGAAACTTGAAAGCAAATGCGGGGCATGGCTTTTGAGCACCTCCAGAAGTTCCGTGGTCACATCCTGTTCCACRCCAAGTGCATCGATGGTTTTATACTCGGCGCTCTCCACCTGCTGACGCAGCTCACTCATGTTTTCCACCACGCCAAGCACCTTGATCCCGACCTTCTTACAGAAATTGATCTCTTTCCGCACGTCAATCAGAGAGACTTCCTGCGGAGTGGTGACAATGATGGCTCCGTCGACGTTGCTGGCCTTCAAGTATTGCATGATCGAGATGTGTTCATCTGAAGTGCCCGGGGGAGCATCCACCACCAGGTAGTCCAAATCTCCCCAGTCCACATCCTTCACGAACTGCTTGATCAAGCCGTTCTTCCGCGGTCCTCGCCAAATCACGGCTTCGTCTGGGTCTGGCAACATGAATCCGATGGACATCACCCCCAGATTGTCTTCCACATACACGGGCGACCAGCCTAAATTGCTTTGGTGAATCTCTTGACCCTCCAATCCGAGCATCTTTGGAATACTTGGCCCGCAAATGTCAATGTCCAGAAGCCCGATCTGTTTGTCGAGTCCTGCAAGTGCAAATGAGAGTTGCGCAGCGAATGTRCTCTTGCCTACTCCACCTTTTCCAGACAGTACCAGAATTTTGTGATTCACGGAACGCATGCGCTCCTCAATGGCTACCAAATCTGCAAAACTCGCGGTCAAATTCACATCAGCGGGCTCATCTCAGTAGGATAACAAAATTGCAAAACCAAACTGATGAACACAGGAACCCTGTAATCCTATCTCAAAGATTGTCCATGACACTATTCTCAAATATTTGGTCCAATCAAACAACTGTAATCTCCATTTTGAATTAGCAACAAAACTTTCGGGGTCACGACSACATCAACGTGAGCATCTCTGTAGGGTGACAAAACTGCAAAACTAAACTGAAGCACGATACATGTACCATGAAGCTCTATGCAAAAGTCTGTCAATGAAACCATCGTCACGTACATGGTTCAACCTAACAAATTCAATCTCAAATTTAAGTTGACTCTTCTCGTCAGTATTTCTAAAAGATGAAGGAAAGAGTCAACCGAGTAAGCACGAATTGTTTTATAGATTTGACCTAATTAMAATTAMAATTAMAATTRMAATTAAAATTAGTTCCCGAAAGGAAAAAATATACCTGGATCGGGTCCTTTCGGAGCAGTAGCACATATTTGCTGGTTTGGACAGCCATCGCAGGCTGAAGCTTTTCCCGCCTCTTCGGCTTCTGTTCCAGGACAATCTAATGCACACAAAGAAAACAAAAAACACKTAGGTCTCAGTTGTCGAACGTCTTTGCGAGCTACAAATAAATTTCTTTCCTCAAATTGCACAATTGCTTCCTTTCCCCGAGGGTCAAACCAGGCGCTACATCATATCCTGAAAAAAACTTGATTCTGATCACAATACTCAACAAATTCTTTAACACGCCATCACGAATATTATATCACTGAAATAAGAAGTAAACCCTAGAGACAATAACAGCGAATACAGCAATTGAGGCGTTCACAAAAAAATCACGAAAGAAAACTGATAGAAACCGCAAGAAATTGCACTTACGTTGATTCGCATCCTCAGGAACAGCTCCGACGGGAGCTTCCTCCGTTTTCTCTACCATTGAAAATTTTCTTAAAAACACTCTTGCGCTCTTTTKGTACTYGGCTACGCCASTACAATTCTGGATCGCTGAATTACAAGATTTCGCGAATCCCTGCCTCAATCTCCCAACCGGTCCGCTATTGAATTGAGCTCCTTCTACCTTCTACGAATTCCTGATYGTCAAARCACACAAGCTCACGAACTCGAATTTTCCGCTCAACTGTTGAGTGCCGATCACTCCGGGGCGATAAAAAGATTTGCGCAGAGCACCGACGGCAAGAACAGGGGAATGATACTCATAAATATAGAACCCTAAACTAAAACTAAAACTGAAGGTTTCCAATATCTAGTGCAGTTGTAGAATCTGGCCATGATGTTTCTAGATCTTTCTGGATTTTAGAAGATATTCCACATTCAATGGAAATGGAAGCTGTGTACGAAACTCCCCCATAGCGGCAGACGGCAAGCAGCAATCTTTGATTCGAAGTTCTTCAATCATTTGGAATTTTCGAGAGGAAACGAAGTCACGAAATGTGTATGTGACTACAGCTGATTGACACCATTAACATAGAAATCAAGTGTGAGAAAGCTTCAAGCAAGCATAATCTTCTGCAAATACATCTCCTACTGCAGAAACGAAACCCCTTCGCGATTTTGGTAGCAGACTCTGGATCATCTATGTTATTGTAAACAGGAAACTAAGAAGAAGTGATKTGAATGCACAAACTAATAGTTGATAATCCGTTGGTCACAATTAGGGTTTCCTTCTGAACTTTCTCCTCGGAAGTTGTAAAGCGCACTTCCAATTCTGAGTATTCGCACACACAAGATGTGTGATAAGAAAAAATCCCATCGAAGCTCCTGATTCTTGGAGCTGGTGTAAAAGTGCTGCTGCTGAGTTCGGAGACGTCGGTGGGTTTAGGGTTTGCGGGATTGATAACGATGGGGAAGAGAGGACAGAGAGCCTCGGAGCTCACCCTCTTGTGCGTAATTCAAGCCCTAGTAGGCTTTGAGCTTCTCGTGGAATTGCGCAACGATGTTTCAATACGCGGCGTTCTCGATGATTGCGACAACGCTATGAAGTATGACACCACCATCTCTCTCTATTCTCAATCCTTGGGAGGGTGGCAAAGTTGACAGTAGTGAAATTGTTCTTGCAACTATAGATGTTGGTAGACTTTGAATATCTTTTTTTCTGTAAATCTTTTGGCCATGAAATTTGGCAAACATGTTACGAACATTGAGATGAACTTGTAAAAAAAATTTCATTGAAAAAACCAATTTTTCAGCCCTCTTGAGGGTGCCAAAGTTGACARCCTGAAATGTTTTTCACTGCGGAGTCAAAAATTCGTAAGATTTTGGTACCCGACTATACAATTTGTCTTGACACATGTTTGTCATTGAGGCTGAAAACTTGTTTGGTGAGCTTAACCCCTAAACGCCCAAGGCCTTTATTGAGCTTCTTCCAGTTTGCTCAATTAAGTTTTCACAAGTTTCATCAATTTTTTTCAAATTGTATTTGTGCAAAATTAAAACTAGACATGTTATGAATTACATCGGAAAAGAAAACATAAAATCACTTATAGATTGAAAGATTATAGTGTTTGATCAAGGTATTAAAATTGTAAATAGGAATCTTTTCTGTTGTGTTCAACCCAAGGTATTTAGTTCCTTGCATTATTGATAATAACTTAAATACTCCCACCTTTGTGTGAGTATTTCTCTTTGAAATAGGGCACTTAMATCAATTTATTTCTTAGTTAGTTGTAGCATATTTAATTTGTAAAACTAGATATGCAAAATACAAGTATATGATTGGGGTTTGTTTTGGAAAAAAAATGCTGAAATTGTATATCCATATTACGAGACGTCTATGTCATTCTAAACCAACTACAAGATGACATGTGACACTTTTCGACAAAAATGGCTTATTTTAGGTCAAATGTAAACCTAATATAGGATAAGTTGCGAGTATTTTCATTTATATTGCATTACATATTCATTCATTTATATTTGCACTACAAATGTTCATCTATTTTCATCTATTGTAATTAGAATTTCATCTATATGTTTCTAATAATTAAAACACATTCACCCATTTAAATTAGTAGGAAGGATCTTACCCTCTTCAAACTCTTCTACATATTGAATTAACTTGCATAGTGTCATTGCAAACTATCATTTTTGTGAAAATTCATTCAATATACATTTTAGCCTACACTAAGTTAAATATATTATATATAGTGTAATTTCTAAAAATTAGTAACATATACATTAATTACGATATACAAAAATTATGAATTAGTCTTCACATGAAGTTTCAACTCTTTCCAAACATCGATGCCCTAAAATCAAGGAATAGTCCAAATCTTCATAAACGCATTATCAATCATCCATCCAAAATATGGATGTCAAAGCACTTAGGGATTGTTCCAAAAAGTAGATTACAAAATTAGAACTTGAAAACTTGTTTCATAATTAAACTTTGAAAAAACTAAACTAAATTATAGATGGTCTTCAATGATATCAACAATAATTGGTATAAAAATTATATAATGTTGAACGTACCCTCAATGAATATTTTTACCAAGTATGTTTAATTTTAGAGATTTTGTTCCTTTGAATAATACTTGTATCCATACTTTTGGCGACAATGTCAATTAGTTCCTAAGTGCCCAAACTTTTCCAATTTTTTTTTTATGATAAACAACACTGGGTTTATAGTTATCTCCAATGAATTGCTATCATAAAGATGTTAAAAGAGCTTGTTTAGTAAAATGCACACTAATTTTGAGTAAGAAATTGCTTAGGAATTGTGAGATTATAACAAGAAAAATGTATGTATCCTATTTTTAATATGTTGTCCTTTCCTACAATGTTTGAAATATGTGCAATCCATATAATAGATTTTTGGAATTAGAGGTGACATGAGCAACTAGACATTGTGTTAAACACTAAAATGCACTTCCCTAAACCTTAAGTTTACATGAAGTGCTATTAAACTCATTACACAATCCACCTTGCAATTGTTGAAATGCAATTTTTTTATGAGTAGAAATCACAAATAACTCCAAATCAACACTTGCATGTTTAAATTGTCAAAGTTGAAAATCATGAAAACATTTTACACATTCTGTTGGTACCATTTTTAAAGCAAACAAATAAGTACAATTTTTTAGATTTCAAATCAAGTGAAATTATTGACCTTTCTTCAAAGCCGGGATATCAATTAAAATTCACAAGCTTTATTTTTCCACTAATGATACATATTATATTTGACTTTAAAGACCTCTCATAATCAAATACTCCGTATTCACCATTTTCTATTCAAAATTCAAAATTTTTAGTAACTATCCTTCAATATTGCCCATTAAAAAATTTTAAAAGGTGAAAGAAATTTAACTACCGACACCAAAAAGAGCCTTGAATTTTTTTTACGACCATATGTAGTTATTTAGGCCATTGAGGATAAGAGTAAGCAATTACATTGTATGTAACCTTTTAGCACTTCCAAGTTCCAATCTTGAACCATGAACAAAGAGGTTCCGAAGGCTTTTTGGACCACATAASTTCTCATTGATCCCAAGCAATGCTTGACTTTTTAATATCCACATTTCTTTTTTGATGAAGTTGATGAAATTGAGATAAGTAATACTCATGTATATATATGAAGGTATGGGCAAAAATATGTAAAACTTCAAGAAAGGTTTTAAGCGCCAAGGGGTTAAATCATTTAGAGTAGTTATCGCTAAATATCATTATTAGTGTAGTCTTAAAAAGTAGAATGGGCAGAACGTCAAGTCGGACTGCCCGGACCGTACGATACCCCCACTCCCTATCAACCGCCACGATTAACTCTTCCCCCACAGCAGCCCTCTACTGACGCGGGAAAGCCATCTCATAGCCCTCGTAGTATCCCCACTTTAGGTCTCCTCCTCCTTCCTCTTGGTTTTCAAGCTCCCCCTTCGCCTTCCCACCTCCGTTTCATCGCCATTTGGTTTTCCYTTGATCTTCGTTTTCGAGCTCCAGCCCGAGCTCGTTGTCCTCATTCAGCTCTCCCCTTCTAGCTCGTTTTCTCACTCTTCAGCCATGTCAGGGTTGGAAGAAAGCAACACGCCTGGCGTTACTCAACCGGACGAGAAGAAGCCTCTCGATGGCCAAGGAGGGGGTCAGCACATCAACCTCAAGGTCAAGGGACAGGTACGCCACGAACTCTCAATTTTTTCTCTTTGATTTTTCACCTTTTGGGAGAAAATTCGGGGGAGTTTGGTCGGGATTTGCGTTTTATGGCACGATGTGGCTCTCCGTGTGGGGTTTGAGTTTCGGTGTCGTTGTAAGTCGAGTTCGTACTGAGGAAATCAGAAGGAATTCGGTTTGGTTTGAGTGATCGGAGTTATTTCGCCTTGCGGTCGTGTTTCGGTGTCTGTGTTTCATAAGCGTGATTTTTTTTTAATCGATTTGGTTTGGTTCAATTGTTTGTTGAAAACCGAGTAATCGTTTGTTCCCTGAATTTTTTTTGTGTCGGTATTTGGATGGAGTGTGTGAGACAGCTGTCTGAGATATACGTTACATACGTGGCGTGAGATTTGATGCTAAGAGGTTCCTGGAAAGCAGGTTTAGGCATATGTTTGGTGAAATAAAAAAATRATGGGAATAATAGAAACTTTGGTTGGTGAACTCGGGTTCATTGAAAGGTTTGTCTGGCTTGAGCGGCTTTTAAAGTGTAAGTCACGAAGATTTTTTGTTCGCGATTTTTTTACGTCGGTGGATAGCTTGTTTTACCGACCGTTGGACTTTCAGAGGTATACGGTAGATGAATTRCTTTAGTTTCAATGCTGAGAGGTTTTGGGAAGCAGGTGTAGGCAGTYGTGTGTCGGGTTAAAACTTGTGTGGCACGTCATTATGTCTTGGCAAGAAACGTATACTGGTTGGACCATTTGAGGACCACCTTTACTGTTTCAAGCGCATCTTGATATGCATATGACGTAGTATAAATTCTGGGAGCTTACGAAGAATCAGCGTTTTGTAGGATGGAGGGGAGGTGTTYTTCAGGATTAAAAGCACCGCCACTTTGCGCAAGCTGATGAATGCATACTGTGACCGGCAATCGGTGGACCCCTCGTCTATTGCATTCCTCTTTGATGGACGGCGTCTTCGAGCTGAACAGACTCCTCAAGAGGTTTATTTCTTTTCCTTTATAGGGGCATGCATCTMATTCTTGGTTCGATGACCATAATGTTCTTATCCGGTTTTAATTTTTTCAGAATCATCGCGACCCTGGTCTTATCGTTTTGAAGAGGTTTTTACCTTGAGACCTTTTTATCCTAGTGTTTTGTGTGATTCATTTCTTGCCGAGGTTGTTGGTGCATGTATGTTATATTTCTTTAATGGAATGTTGCCGGCCTTAATTTGCAGCTCGAAATGGAAGATGGGGATGAGATCGACGCCATGCTTCACCAAACAGGCGGAGCGACCTGCTGATAAGACTAYGGGGTCGTGAACATCTTGTGTATTAAACAGGCACCATTATTTTTTTCAAATTTTTGGTGTTTTGCAGATAAAACACTTCCGTCTCTCTCGGATCTGTGTCAGTTACAGATAGTCTTCRAAGTTTTCTCCGCTTGTTTTACTTCCTGCTAGGAAAAAGAACTCTAACGAGCAAGGATATCATTTGTAGTGGCGATGTTCAGAAAGGAGGAAAATCAGCAGATCTGAGTGCTCTGACTTCCTCCTCGAACCCCCACTTACTGTCATAGGCTCAAGGATTTGCAACGGAGGGTCGTCCTCTCTCTACKTTGCTGCAGATGGCGTTTTGACTTCCATAGTAGCCTGCAATTGCGTTGGGACATTATGRTATACAACATTCATGTGGAGTTGAATTGTTCCATCTAATGACYATGATGTTTTCAACCCTCTACGATTGCGTTGTGACAGTGATAATTTGATTTGTGTTTGTTGCTGTTATTGAACTGCGTGSATTGTTAATCCTCATTATATTCTCCTGAAGATTTTGGCTTCGAATATTGTTGGGGGTCATAGTTGCAAGACCAATCCCTCTATCAATGCACCAACGTGGGCATGTAAGACAATTCCAACCTATCATGAACAATCTCTCCATCTATGCGTCAACATGGGCATGTTAGACAATTCCAATTGGCCTATCTAGACCACTCCCTCTTTCAATGCACCAACATGGGCATGTCAAACAATTCTAGCATGTCTAGACCAATCCCTTCATCAATGTGCTAATATGGGCATAATAGAGAATTCTAGCTTGTGTACATCAATCCCTCCATGAATGTGCCAATAGTGTGAGGGCACGTAAGAATTTATTGTTCCTAAAAAACCCCATTGTAATGCRTGAATAATGATACCCCTAAAAACCACTTTCATAATTTACTCAAGTTTGAAATAGGAGATTGTGAATTCACATGTATAAATAGCAACACCTCTAAATAGACACTTTTATAATTCAATAATGTTTTGAATAGAAGATTGGTGGTTTGCATGCAAATTTGGTTTGCTATTAGATATAAAGAAAGAACTTGATGTAAGTATGTGATAGTTTAACCCTTAAAGGAAGGACCTATTACCACTGGGAAAGGGCGGCTTGTGGATTGTGGATTGCCAAGTGTTAGACGGTGGGAAGTTAAAACGTACAACACCTAAAAATGACAGCAACACCTAAAAATTTGCTACAACACCTAAAAATTTGATGATGGGCACAAGGGGACCTATCCGCATGGGCATGAATTTATGTGGCTTTGTGTTACAATTTGCAGCACCTAAAAATGACAATATATTCAATGACCCTGTTTTGTGCTTTCCATGTCAGAGCACATCTCTACTTTCACTTTCACCCTAAAAACAGACGAAAAATACCTTTTCTTGCATCCGCTACAGTTGATTTTTGTCATTCAACAGACTCAAGACGTCCCTGTAGTCTTTTAAGGGTTAAGGTGCCACTACCTTATGAGATTTTTTTCATATTTATCAAGTTTAGTTTTTTCTAATTTACTATGTTATCTTCAAAAATTTCAAAAATTTTAAAAAACTATTGCATATGCAAGTTGCAGGTTGCATATGTATTATTAAAAACGAAATCAATCACTATGATTATAAAATTTCAACATGACATTTTCCTATGGTCATCAACTTGATGTGCTTCATGGAAATTTATGATTTGATTAAAACCTTGAGATTTTTAGAAGATTTGGTAATTGAATTGAAATCTCCTAATCTATAATTTTTTTATTATTAAATTGAGAATATTTCAATGTTTTTCAAAATTTTGGAAGAATGATGATGTGTGATAAACATATTAAAGTTCTTATGTGAGATTCATTTGCAAATTTAATCTTGAGTGCTAGAGCCCTATACCTATGGAGAAAATTTCTACTTTAAGTCTTCTTTTTGTCATGAAAAATAAGCAAATATCATAACTTCTATTTTTCTTGGAGAAAAGCCATGTTATTTTTATACATTTCATATATTAGAATCTTCAAAAATAAATTAAACTTATTATGACTTATTATAAATTTTATTATACTATAAATATCTATAAAATTATTTTAGAATTTATAGATTTGTTTATTGCATTATGCTAATATCCAAAGCAGTTATCAGACAATTTAATATAAATGGTGCAAGAGTTTGAATAGTAAAACTCTTTCAGATTAATTTATAAAATTTTATTGGATGAATTTGAATTAATTATTGTGAACATTTGAATGAATATGAAATGGAAATTAGATGATGCATATAGATGAATGATGCATATAGATGAAATTTGAATAAAAATATATTGTTATAGTTGAATGTGAATGAAAGTTAAACGACAATYAAACTATTTGAGATATTGTTGTTCAAATTGTATTGATTATATTTAAAGTACCCTAAACTACCATTGTAGTATGCCATGCAAATTTGCAATTTACTTCATTTTGTGTTATTACTAATTGAATTAACATATATAGTACGCTTAATTTTCTCTATATACACTTTTTCTTAGATAAAATAGTCCAAAAGTGACAACAAYCCAATTGCAAATCCTACKAGTGCATCAAATTAGAAATAATTTTAAAGTCATGTACTCCCCTCCCAATTATGTTGTGCCTCCTTTCTTGAATGCATTTAAGTATGAACTCTATTTGAATGTTTTTGAAAATGACAACAAGACAAGATCTTATTCCATTTGAATTTTTTTCGAAAATAGCTAGAGTATGATTGCATGCAATCTAAAGTAGTGCAGTATTGTGCTCAATTACCTATTACTTTTGCAAAGGTGGGACCTAAACCTCCATTTTGAAGAAAGACAATTCAATGAAATGAGATTGCAGGCAATCTTGCTTTGTTGTCATTCCAAAAATATTTAAAGCTTATATAGAGTATATATTGAAAGAGGCACCACATAAATAGGGAGTACATGACTTTACAATTAACTCTATTTTACTMTTAACTTTTTCATCTTTATGTAGTGAAATTTTTTCTAAATATTAAACATAAATATTACTGAGTAGTAGTTTCAATATTGAATAGGTTTGAAAAGGGGTCAAATTTGGACTAATAATGATAATTTCATGAATTCAATTATCAAAATTATACTCCATAATATTTAAACACGTGACAAAGTATTTATTCATACTATGAAAAACTATATGTTTCCTTTTGTATGTTTTCTTTAAGAAAATAAGATTTGAGCACAACATTTGCTAATAAAATAATTCGGCACCCTTCTGAAGATGGATGAAAAATACCTGTCATTAAGCACTGAGTGAGTACTGCAGTGTACACGGCAGTAATGACGGAAGTTCGCAACACGTTCGTTCATCCACCATCTTCATCCGCAGGGTTTTAGGGTTTTACGTTCGTCCTCATTCTCCCAAGCTTTCTACGCTTGCGCGATCTTCTGCATTTCATTCTTCGSAATTAGGGTTTCAAATCGATAGTGGTTGTTTTGAGAATTTTCTAGAGTTTCATTTATTTTTTTGAATTTTTGAAGGATTCAGAACGCAKTGCTCAAACTGCCAATCGATGGAGTAGCGTGAAGTGGATCCGGGTTGGGAAACACTCTGCATTTGCTTCGAGGTTGTGTTTGTGATTTGCGTTCCTTGTAATTCGATCATGCTGCTCCAACGTGCCCGCCAGTGGGCTTGTAAGGCGCCGGAGGGGAGTCTTTTCGAGCTGCTGCGTGGATGCAGATCRATCTCCTCCGCCCCATTTGCCTATGCTCCCAAGAGGGGAGGAGAGGGTGGCGAGAAGGAAGGCGACGTCGACGGAAAACCTGCTAGAGCCAAGCGGGAAATCATCAGTGATGAAGAGGTAGAACAGCAACTTGTATCATTGGTTTGATTTTTTCAAGATTCTATCGACATGTTCTAGGATTCTTTGTATCCCTTGTATTTGATTCTGATGCAATGATATAAACATTGATTTTTTATAATCTTTGAACTTGAATACGTAATTTTGAATTTCAATAGATTGCGTAAAAACTTAAACATTGAGTTCTCCCCAAGTCTCTTACATTTTCATGACCTGTATTGATGGTCAGTATCTTTCAATGTGCTGCCGAATAGTTCTCTGTGCGGGTTAGTTTTTGGTCTAGGAGTAGTTTCTACTTGCAATGTCGATTTGAAGGGGAGTTCCTGCGAATAGGGACCTGACCTATGTCAACATGGTTAGAATTCATTTTGAAGTCTTTTGGTTTCTGTCATGAGAATAATGGAACCCAGCACAATTCGTTTGGTAATTTTTGTAATTGTATGCAATTGATTATGAATTTCCGAAGTCACTTTGGTATGTTTTCTTAAACCGTGCACTAGACGACTTGTTTGACCTTCCTAACTCCTTTAATCTTTGCGTAACAAAGGTTAAAATCAAGAATAATTTCCGTGAATGGAATCTCTGCATCTGTTATGTCTTATTGGTTCAAGGTACTACTTGAATGAATCATAGATGTATGGTTGGAGGAACCAGATGGAATTCGGGCATCTACCTTATTATCTCACCTTGGACTGACTTTTCTACTGTAAATGGATTGCAATGTCGATTTTAGTGTTCTGTCTGGCAATAAAGCTCACTGTGGGGTTAGACTTCTCCTTGATCAATTTTTTAGCTGGGACCATCTGATGCCGTCTGTGATTTTTAAACATGCTTCTCGACACGTTTGCTATGCAGATTGCCCAAACGCCRTTTATATACAATTTTTCGGGGGTAGACCCCGACCACAAAGCGTGTCGGTTGTCCGAGCCCGTGAAGGAGAGAATCTGGAGGTCTTACACCGACAATCCGGAGCCTGTGACAATCGACAGGCTAGCGAAAGAGTATAGGATACGCAAGCAGCGGGTGCATGCTATCATATGGCTGAAGGACATTGAGAAGCAGGAGGAAACTGCGCAAGGGAGTCCGCTAGAGACGGACATCGAAGAGTATTTTGAGAGATTAGATGGGTAAGTTTGCTCACCTTATTAGTTTGGGATATAAAAAACTCTTTTGACGCATACACACTGTAAGGTGGAGGACCCATTTTGGCGTCACTTAAGCATCTTAACATATGCATGAGTTTGATTTTTGGAAGATAACCCCTAATTGCCCAAAAGAAAAATAGAAAGTCCTCTTTGGAATCTAATAGCTGATTATGATAACCTCGAAAACATATTTGTATGGCAAAAAATGTAGGACATGACTCCTGTCTTCTATTGATACGCGGCTACCCTTCTTGAAGGTTTCTAAATGATTCTATAGATACGGGGTTAATATGTATAAAGACACTAGGGATTAATATGTATTTGTGCATTAACAATATGTGTAGAGTTCCTGTTTTTGTAGTGAATTCTTGTCATTGTTTTAGCTGTTTTTCTGCACATAACCTATTGTGAAAACCACTAGAACTCTGATAAGAACTGGCATTCTACTTTATTATTGTTTCTCTAGTCGTTTACATGTTCACTTTGCAAGTTCGAGATTTGATGGTGGCAACAATTTCTGACACTGGCAAATCACAAATTTGTTTCTTTTGGTATCTAACATGTGTACGAATCTTCGTGTGCCTTAGATTGCCGGCATGATAAAGACGGACATTATTAGCAGACGAAGGCCTCCAGGTGGATGGAGTTACCTTGTTGAAGAGCTGGGCGAAAAGGGTAAAAGAGGAAAGAGGGGCGGTAAGCGCTTTGTTGCAGAACCTGATGGCACTCGGAGAGGGTTGAATGAACTCGAGAAAGAGTTTCTGAAAAGAGAGAGCTTGATACCCAGGAGAAAGCTGACGGCAACATAGTATTTACTTGATAGAGTRCAATCRATTTKWTT
>VACF01002129.1:0-18541 GCA_006891605.1 Pleurozium schreberi | reverse complement strand
TTTTTGCCTTTCACATTGTGGATTCAATTTGCTGGCTATTTAGAGTAGGTCTTTATTGACTRTTGAGGGGAAGTTTTCATGCTTGCAGCAGATAACTATGATCCAATGGCACGAYTGCTACTCCGTATTATTATAACCCGTACCTTACCCCACCCATCATTTCAATATCAGTCTGGCTAGTTTCTGCTACAGGGAAAGCGCGCTTGGGCTGGTAGGACTACTGTGTCAGTGTTGGGCCTGTTGTCATTTGAGTTKAATTATATTGTGACTCTTGTAGAGTCTTCAAAGATGGGTGATGGGTACATGTTCAGGGCAATTCWGGATTTACTATTAATTCTATTTAGTCAGGGCAGCATTATTTTGGGCAGTTTTCTTGGATCCACTTGTTCAGAATTTAAAGTTTGGATGACAAATTATTTCACATTCCTCTTCTTCAATGATAAGTAAGGTATTGGCCATTTTCTAGAACTCATCCTCAGTAGGTCGGAGAGTGTCGTTTCAGCAGCATTGTTGGAGAGAAAAAAGCAAATTGGTCATGTAGAATCAACCAATGGATCAGTAAATTGAAAATTAGTTTGTTGTTTGTTTGCAAACTCTTTGGAAGTGTGCATTGCTCGTCACCATATGATATGTATGATGAAGGTAGGCTATCACCACTATTTTAGTACAAAATAGATATATTTCAAGGGTAGTATACACTTTGTGAGAGGAATGGTGAGGAAGAAGTGAATCTAATWGATTCCTTACTATTACAAACTTCATACCTTTTAGGAAGGTAGGCGAGGGACGGCAAGCTCACCTCTACTTTGAAGTGGAAGCAAGGGCGAGTGAAGGCAAGTCACAACCAAGCARGAGTATGGCATGCTTCATCATGTATTACAAAGTACCTTTGGTCCTTCAATTTGCCATATGTTCATTTTCAAGCAACACAGTGTAGAGGGCATGATATGTAGAGGCTACATAGATTCTAGCTATGTGGCACATAAACCCTGGGAATGGAATATAATTACTTGAAATTGCAATCTACATCATAASAGTAGGGATAGTCATAGTAGGGATAGTCATAGGGAATGTAAGAAACTCATTGAACTTTTGTCTTCAAAATTTTCATTTAGTGAGTTTGTTGAACTAGATATCTTCAACCACATGCTTGGTTCAACAAGTATGTTAAATGTRAATTCAMYTACTATGACTCCTAATGTGGAATCATGAACAAGCTATCACGAGTATCTTGCTAAGTACTAGTCTCTTTACTTGTTTCAAAATCATATTGGTTATGTTATAATTGTTGCACTTCAAATAAAATTTCATGTAGTTATGTTAAAAAACTATGTACAAAATTTTATGTATATTAAATYATATGATGAAAAATAATTTCAAATTGCATGTTTTGTTTTTATTTGCAAAGAGGTAAAGTATTGTACATTTTACAATGTTTTGAATCATTTTTGTTTCATTGGTAGTACATTCAAACCTTTTAAATTTGCAATTATAGGCTTGCTTATCATTCATGATGCCTTAGTATTACAAAATAAAATAAGTTACGATAAAACATCATCACTTATCTTTAAAATCATTGGAGTGTGAGCAAAAAAAATTGTCTAGTGAGCAAAAAGTGAGCAAAAGTGTGAGCAAAAAAAGGTGAGCAATAGTGAGCAAAAGCAAAACAAATGACTCTACTTTTGTTTCTATTCACAAAGTGTATACAAGCCTTATTGAGAGCTTGGAGACTACAAAACTTTGTGGCCAATGCAACGTTGTTTCGTAGAACCCTGAACATCTAAATTTTAGTTTTTGGTAGATTAAAGGCTTCGCATTTAGCACAAGAGTTGATGATTCTAACCTTTATCCAACCTAGCATTGAAAGGGATACAATTGCTTAATTATGGTCCTTCCAACATCAAGAAATTTTGAGGCCTTTCCTTGATATTGTTGAAATGCTARAAATAAACATTATATTGATTTGAATACATYGACACATTTGTTGTATYGAATCATAATTATCATTACCACAAGCCCAATGAAACGATTTACAAGTTCTTTTGTACAAAYTCAAGTCTTTGTATTGAATCAATATTTTATACATAATACTTACCTATACATTTTTATGATTTTAATTATATAATATATAACATTACGAAAAAACTCTATAAGAGCCAACATCCACTATCTAAATTATAAATGTTTTCAATAGCATATTGCCAAAGCTACATGGAACAAATGAAGTACATTCAAGTATTTTGAAAAAGCAAATTTTATTTTATTTTTTAACAATGTGACTAGCATTGTCACTTGGTGCTTCATGGTAATTGTGCAAGGCTTGTGAACAAGCTCCGATATAGGATGCAAAGGAAAATGAAAACATGTCAAAATGAAGATCCCATGTTTGGATTCTACTCATATCATTATTTATTTTGCCAAAACCATTCAAAATCTACATTTGCCTATGCCTACTCATATGGGTCAATGTTGCCAATTCTAATTGTAATGTAAAGTAATCTACTTCTTAAAGTGCTATTTTAAGAGTTGCTTGCCTCCTGGACAAAGATGAACTCTTTGAAACATTTTTCACTTTATTTTCATAGGAAGATAAACGAAATTGACATTCAACCCAAGTTCATCGTTTCATATTTTGTTGAACCTTTGTTGATTTAGTTACGAATTTTTGAAGTTGAAACGCAGTGGTCCTTAATTGCAAAAAACTCCTGAAATGTACACTATTGGTACATCAAAGAAAGCAAAATGTACCTATAAATGGTCACTTTTTAAGGCAAATTAAGGTAGGAGCACCCAATGGTGTCCAAGCACCTCATGGCGTCAGTTTCCACACATAATAGTCATTTCAGATGATGAATGTATGTAGATTGTAGACAGTTTTTCTCTTTTTTTTTGACCTATAAGCTATCTACAGTCTACCTACATTTATGTTCTAAAATCAATACCTTACATAGAAATTGATGCCATTAGGTGCATGGACGCCATTGGGTGCTCCTACCTTAACTTCGTACTGGCCAGTCAGTCAAACCTGCCGGTAGCTCGTCGGCCTCGTCCATTCAGTCCGGCGGTCTGTTTTTGGCAAATGCTGACGCAAATTTGTTCAAAGCTGAGACTGTCTGACTTTTGATTTGTGATGTCCCTCCTCCGTACATTTCTGTCAAGATTTTTTTTTTTTTTAATTAACCATTGGTGCAGAATTTTGCTTTGAATGTGCTTTTAAAAGACTTGTAAGGTAAGTGTACTTTGTCAAAAATGAAAATTGAATGTTTTTACTGGGGGACTGACTGACTGACTGGTGACTTTGAATGGCTGCTGGCAAGTCTGAAATGGATGAAAATTCCAGTTCAAAATAGTTTTTTATTTTGTTTTTGTTTTTAGTTTCTATTTTGTTGAAGCAAATGAAAAGGAATTTAACTCAAAGTAGGTTCACCCAAAATCTCACCCTGCCTTACACTGCCATCATCACTCCGTGCATATCTCGAAAATCAATATGTACAACATCTACCTCTTTGACCCTTCATTACTGTTGCATACAATATTCAAATGCCATTGAAACCTCCTTTCACTTACGAACACAAAACTATGAAATTTTGACCAGTCTAGTGATAGTAACGAGGGTACAATGGTCAAAAGTGGTGGTTTGGGGGGTGCCCACCTTAGAGAAGCCCCACAGTAACACGGTAAAGCAACATAAGGTAGACTGCTCTTAAAGCGACCATTTAAGAGCTGATTGCGTTTTCAGGGAAGCTAAACTCCTTGAATCAATTTTCAGTAAATTTTCATAGGAAGGAAAAAGGAATTGGCATTTAACCCAAGTCGTTTCATATTTTTCGGACCTTTCATGAATTAGTTACAAATTTTTGAAGTTGTAATGCAGTGGTCACTAAAAGCGACCACCTCCTGAAATGTACAGTGCCGGTACATTGAAGAAAGCAAAATGTACCTCTGTATCATGATCGCTTTTAGAGCATGGGCACTTTAAGAGCAGTCTACCTTAGTGAAGAAAATCAATGGAGGACATTCCTCTGTCATAGAAGATAAACAATACAAAACATCTAGAGGGTGACTTCACCGTGTTGTTGGAAGGTAAGTTGCTCTTACATGTCAAAATTTTTGTCTTCGAGTGGAAATGTCGCATCTTTTCTCAGTGAATGTGTTTTTGTTTGTTTKTTTTGAATTTTTCTCAAATGTTTCGTGCGTCTTTCAATGCTGAGCTCACCAACTCCACCATGAGAGTGACCATTGCGTCAGATTTTCATGGTCCTGGGTAGAAGTTAAGTTATTGCACGGCAGCCAGCACAGGCATTTTCAGTCACACTCGCATTTCATATTTTGGTATGGCTTTAAGTGTTTCGTGCAATCACCCATTTAATCGTATGATCTTATATCCAACTAGCATGAGAAATTGTGGAATAAATTTCAAAAATTTCAAAGTACAGATTGCAAGATATATATGTTTAAAGTGAAGAAAACAAGTTCTTTTGCTCATTGCAGGACTTGATTATTTGACTTCAATGAACCTTCTTAACTTAAATTTTATGCACTACATAGTTTTGGGCTAAAAAAACTTTATGGTGGAAAATTAAGTTGGGAGTCGAAGAAAAAAAATGAATTAAAAAAAATCTTAATTTTCTTTCTTTAAAAAATATTAAGTAGAAGTAGGTACAAGATAAAAGGAAAATCTAAATGATTAATATATCTAGGATGGAATTAAGAAGCACTAATCCCACTGGCGTGATTGTTCCAAATCATGTGGAATTTTTATTTTAAAATTGTAAAAATTGCATTCAAAAATAAATCCCCAAAGATAATTTTCAAAAAGATGCTTAGATTACCCCCAAAACAAGATTGTCCATAACTTTTCAAATGAAATGGGTCAAAGCTTTCCATATAGACAAAAATATGGTCTATGAGAAAAAAAATCAAATTAAATTCAAAATTTTGAATGTTTTTTTTGCTATCGAGTCTCCCTTTTTTGAGCTTGTTTCACCATAATTTTTGTTCTTGRGCCCCAAGTGGAAAAACAATTATACTCCCAAAAAGCTAATCAACTTTTGTATATTAAAAAAAGTTTTAAAAAATCATGACAAAAATTGAGATTGTAGATACCTACTTGAAATTCAATTTGTCCTCCAAACAGACAATGGTCCTTTAGGGATTAAGGTGGTACACCTCTGAAAATACCTCCTTGCTTAATCCTATAAAGATAGGCCCATCACCACTAACTCCTACCCTCACTGTCTATTTCTCTGTTTGCTTCCATTTTCCAAACTAAATAWGAATGAAAAATTTTGTKTTTATTATTCASAGATGAAATCACACAATTGCTACAAGCTGAAAAGTTTTCAAACTTATTTGGAAAAATTTGAMATCACTGTRAATTTCTAAAGGAAAAAATGAAGAAATTTCATATCAAATACAAAATATACTCAAAAAGTTTGAAATTTTCACTATAGGTGTACATTATAGTTACAAAATCATGGTACGAACCAATTTACCATGTCATTACCATGTCATTTTACAATTAGAAAATTGACAAACCATGGTTATAGATCCAAAGTTAAAGACCTCTACTTCATTGGTAAACAATGTTATGAAATGGATGGATCTAGTGCACTTTTCAATACATTTTCACCTGGCCCCAAAAACAAATGAAAACTGCACTTCCTCTGTGCTCAAATGATTTTTTGGTTTCCATGTGTTTTTTGTTCCAAAATGATTCATACAATGTGATGTGGAAAGAAAGACCCACAAATTGAATTCTCCATGCTTTTTATTGATATGCGTACACAATACTGTTGACAAACTCTAGACAAGTTGATGATCCTAAATTGCATACATTGCAGTAATTGAATTTTTCAAGCTAACTTGATTCTTAACCCATAAATGCCGAAGGCACTGAAATTTGGTGTTTGCAAAACTTTGAAGTTAAATAAAAGCTAACCAAATTGCTATTTTGGGTAGTTTATATTTTTGGAAAATTCTTTTTGAAGTCTAGTCTTAACATCAAAAATCCAATTTTGAATATTATTGATTGTGATTTTAGATTGTGATTTAATCAATCGATCATTTAAGTTTTTGGTGACTAGCTTTTTAGATTTGACTAGTGAAAAGAAGATTGACTCACTTTTGTCTTTTCTTTTCTTTAGTAATCTCTAACATATTTAGATTGAATTTGTATGGTTACATTTCAAAAAAAAAATTAATTCACGTTCTTTGCCCCCTCCCCCCCCCAAATCCCACTTTTGAGTACTCCAAACCCCCACTTTGAAAACCAATCCAAAACTCAAAGGTTCCAAGACAATAGCAATACATCAAACTCTACTTGTACCTTGAAACGGATTTAAATAATGCCATTTTCATTCAGTAATAACCCAAAACATTTTATCCAACCAAATAGATAGATCATGTTGGGACGGAGGGAGTAATTAAATTACGKCTATTCCATTACAAACCCTAAGTTGCCAAATGAAGTAAGTTAAGAGCAATCCCGTAGTGTCAAGACTATAGTACCCCAACGAGCTAAATGTAGAGGTGCTACAATGGGTGAATGTAAAAGAAAGACCCCTAGTTTGTGCCGTAATAATTTTGTGATTAACACCTCTCCTATTAAAATTGGGTCCTCTGATTGCAAATATGAAGTCAAAATTTGCAAAAAAATTTATGCATGAGAAATAAAAAGTTCCAGTGTTTTTTCCAGGGTTAAAAGACGGGGGCAAAACCGCCTCAACACTTAGCTTGTTGGGGTACTTTAGTCTTGACCACCATGTAGCAATACACTAAAACAACCTTTTAAATGTTCAGTACCATTGATCTTCTCTGACACAGGAATATCAACGGTAGATAGAACATTAGAGGGCCCCATTGACTAACTCCCACCGAAACGAAGGCCTTGCGGGCGCTAACCTAGGGTGGGATGGCCCAAGAGGATGGAAAGTTTGGATGCTCGTCAAGGGGAATCTTCAGCCTTCTGCCCACCCACCCTCATTGTTTGAGGAAAAAACTATTATTTTTCTTGATGATTGGGGTTCTAAGCTTAGTTGTAATGTAACGTCAATCATTTTATATTTATTTTTATGAAACCAAAAAGTCCTATATAGTAGTAGAAGTTATTCCTTCATATTCATCCTATACGGCGCTCCGTGCCATCTATTGAAGCTATGCGCTTAACGGCACTTTGCTTCAGGCCTAAACCCAAATCGCTCTTCTTTGTASGGTTTCGGTGCTATAGATAAAATAAACCATTTCGTTTCTAAAAAAAACTTGGGGTGATGGATTTGAATTTCCACCTGACGGACTCAACTCGGAAGGAAGTGGAGGTCATGGCCAAGCAATCCACCCCGGGTTAACGCCCGTACCGCTTTGTTTCGGTGGGAGTTAGAGCATCACCATTAGGGGAGTTCCCTATCCCTATCCGGATGAAATTCATTCGGATAGGGAAGACCCCCCTCCCACCAGCATTCCCTATCTCTAAAATTTGGGGAATTGAAAAGGCCCAATTTCCTAAATTGGACGGGGATAGGGAATTGGGAAATGATAAACCCTATTCTTGAATTTACTATTGTTGCATGATGTGTGCTCCCATGACTTGGCATTGGACTATTACTTTTCCCTTGTTACTATATTTACAAGTACATCTTGACTTTACCTTGCCTAGATTTAGTATAAAGTATTGATTTGGGGAAGCATGGGCGGGAAGTGGCTTCCCCATCCCTATATTTTTGAATGAAGAATGGGGATAGGGATAGGGATTTTTGAATGGGTATGGGAAAGAGGCTGGTGGGGATGTTCTTAGAGCATCCCCACCAAGGTCTTCTGTATCCCTTTCCCTACTTTATTTCGAGACCTCATATACAGATGAGACCTCGCGAATCCTGCAAACGAGGCTTGCGATACAGAACTGGGGTGCAACTTTTGGGGAGTTCTGTAAAATTTACGGATACAAAATGCGGAAAAGCTTGGTGCGGTGAAGGTTCCGTATCCCTATCTGTACTTGAGGTCCTCTCCCTAAATTTTTAGGGATACAGAACTCACTGGTGGGGTTGCTCTTGGTCACTTGCATTTATTAGAGGGCTGCTTCACCATGTTGCTGTGGGGCTGCTCTATTATTTATTATTATAATAAAATTACACCTACTGTGGACATTCATTCATTCATTCATTCATTCATTCTTTCTGACAGCGCAGTTTTAAACTTAATTGGAGTCGAACTCAACTCACCCAATGAGGGTCAGTTGATGGCCCCCTGTCAACCTGAAAATTTATTGGCCCACCAAGGAATAGTTTATCCCCCCAAGCCAAGCCAAGGGCCCAAGGCAAGTCACCCCTAAAATAAGTAAGTTACAGTGGAAGGCAGCCTACAGAAACGACACCTTGCTTTTTCTAGGTGTCCAGAAAATGGCAAGTTACGACGTGTTGAGGATCAAAGAATGGGGTCCCCACCAATGGCAGTGAGGGGTCCTTTAGTTATTAGTCCGTCAGTCCCACTAAAATTAGAAGGGTCACCTGTCTCTCTCCCCAAATAAATAAAAAAGATAAAAAAGTTAAAAATAAAAATRAAAATGGAATAACAAATCAGAATGTCCCCCCTAAAGCCGCTCCTCTGGACCCACTCCCCTTTACCCTTACCTTATCAGATGGCCTCACTAACTGACAGCAAATGGGCAACCCTGAGTCACGCCCTCAGAGATTCCCTGGGGAACGTRCCGTGTCTTACGCTAACTTGCAGTTGCAGAGAAAAAAATAAAAATGCAATTAAGGTAAGAACACCAGTAATTGGGTAATTAAGGTAGGAGGTCCATGAATGGCCCATCTAAGGGCTGAAGCTGAATTTGGCAAGGTGTAACTGCTTGAAATAATTTTCCGTAAATTTTCCTTGAAAGACAAGTGGAATTGGCATCTAACCCAAGTCGTTTTATATGTTTTGGAGCTTCGTGGAATTAGTTATGAATTTTTAATGCCCATTGAAATGCAACTTTAAAAATGGGCATTAAAATGGACCACCTCCTCAAATGTAGACTACTTGTGCATTGGAAAGTGCAAAATGTACCTCCAGAGCATGTTCCATTTTAGAACCCGCTCCATTTCAGGACCTCCTTCCTTAGGGTCAGCACTTTTATTATACTTTCTGAGAAAGTGCCAAGTGCCAAGATGGTGATCACTTACAATTTGGGGAAGCATTGGATTTCTACATTCATTCATCTTTTGGACCAAACAACACTTTTCAATCATATTCATGCACTTTTTCATCTAAATTTGGCAACTTCATCCATATTTTTGATAGAAATGGATTTTTTTTGCATAAATAGATCTCTTTCAATTGGCAAAAAAATAAAAATTTATTTTATAATGGTGCAATAATTGCATACCAGATTCAAAATGTATGCTCTTTGGGTATTTCGGGGGTATTTTTGAAATTTTTCTTTTAGTGGAAACACTCGAGTCCGTCAACATAAGCACTTTAGCATGCTTAGAGTCACCTTCTTATAGAAAAAAACTATTTTTGTAGTATTAGCAATTGAAAATCTTGAATTTTTAAAAACAAAATAGAATTTACAAATATATGTCATGTAATGTTTTTGAGTTTTCCAAGGTGTAATTATTGACCCTCGGAATTTTGTGTAAAAAAAAGAACTTCAACAAAATATTGACTTCGAGTAAGTGCTTTTGGATTTTTTTTAAAACCACTAAAATCTACGGTATCAAATGGATGATTTCCATGGTCACCAAGGTCCGTCCTCGGGAAGTGACCCCGAATTTGGTTTCAAATAGGGCACACTATTGCCATGAAGCTTGCACTTTTCCTGTTTCAGGAGAATATGACCCCGAATTTGGTTTCAAAGGCGTGGACTTTGTGCAATGGCAAGAAACTTGTAGTCAAAACGCATAAAATAGGGGCACGATAGTATTAAGTCTGAACCAGGCCTCAACATGCTTTGAAAGAGCCGTACAGAGAGAGCGTGGATCCATCTGAATCTGGTGGGTAATGATTTCGTGCATCGCATTGTTTCCGAAAAGAAAAGAAATGAAGTAATTTCGTCTCTCGCAAGTCGCAACCTACTCCTAGCTTTTACACGATACCTCTCTCCTAACCGTAAAGATACCATACCGTCTCCTATGGGATGGCAACCCATTTCCAACACCATTTCAACGACAGTTATTCAGGTCATGTGCAATTGACTGACCACAGAAAAACGGAGTATWAGGCATTTCCTTCAGGAGCATCCGCGCATGGGTATGCGAGCTTGACTTTTGGCGATCAACAGTCTACACCTGATATCTCATGCTCGTCAAGTCAATTGCGGGATGGAAATCACCAGCAGATGCACAAGATAGAAACAAGGAACTCCCAAACAAGTTGTAATTGACATGTAGTATTGTCAATATATTTTGARCACCCCAAAGTAGCTACAGTAGAAGTAATGAAAATTACACAATCACATTTTTAACATTCGCATTCATATTTGGGCACAAAAAAAATTTAGAACTGCAGCATAAAGTACGCACAGAGCTTTAAGGCTTGTAAACAAAAATTTGGCAGGAGAGAAACAATCAACATGTAAAAAATCGGCAAGAACTGCTGAAATGTACAGTAATTTCGCTTCATAGACCAAGTAAATGGAAGATTTCAGCGTACACGAGTACTTGGTGCTGATCTTGCCGTTAAGAAGGTGRAGGTCACATGCACAAGACGGTACAACCACAGCAACTCAAACAAAGTGAGATGCAGAAAGACGCAATCACAGATAACATGGTGCATGCAAAATACAGACTGCACAAAAGCCACAAGGTAAAATAGACAAGCATCGCCGAAACCTCAATGTAAGGACAGCTTTTAGAGAGCAGGACCTCCGCAACATATTGTCCATGTACATGTTAAAACCACTGCATACAAGAGAAGATGCACACGTCAGAAGACTGACACACCGGTCAGAATCACAGAAAATCTGTGAGATGGCGCACAGAAAGCCTGGCTCACCGAAACGCCTTAAGCGAGAAGCTCGCTGACCCTTACTCAGGGAGCATGCTTACCAAGCAATTTCCGGCCGGCTTTTGCCCAGGAGAAGCATTCGAGAGCCGCAGGCCTGTGTAACAACCACAGCCTTTCTCTCATCAGTCTCTCTATTCAAGTCAAACGTCAGGAAAGARGAAACAATTTGGATTYCTATCTGACTCAGAAAATTCTCTATTACATGATTGTATACACCAGAATCAGCCACTGACCAAGGCATGGAAGGCGGATGCGAGCACGTGGAGTCTACCCCGAGGGGGTCTCCAAAGCAGCACTTAAGCATCTCCGCTTACGCACCACTCCTGGCTGCAACGATAATTCCCCTCTTCTCCCATCAGCCACACTCAAACACAAAACAAACCCCTCAGCTACAACTAGATGTGATTCTTAATTTTTGAAACGCATACCACATCAAACCCCATGAGACTAGGCCATAGAACAACTGTACACACAAGGAAAATCATTCTCTTGAGATCACACTTCATGTCAAACCACSACTCCTATGTCAAGATTGAACACTCAAGGTCACTTATGTAGCGCATGAGCCATTGCCGAGGCTCTCATCAGATACGACTCCAAATTCGCCATCGTGGCCGAGGCGCCTTCGCAGATGCGAAAGCTCCTGCGACATAGCCCAAAGGCGCTGCTGTAGGGATAGATTCTCCTCCTCAAGGTGCTGAATATGTGTCTCCTGATCAGCCGCAACAGCATGCTGTCGTAGCGGTGAATCTGGATTGTACAACATCTCAAAGCGCTGAAGGCCATGATCGATTCGCTCTTCGACTTGCTGCACAGAATCCGCTGGACGTCGGCCACCGCAATGCTCATTGTCCGACTCGCCACAGGACGACGAGCCGGAGTCTCGTTCGATGTCATCCGACCGAAGACGAATACGTCCGTTCATGGAACCGTAGGCGTTGACTCCAAGCTCGTTCGCGACTTTGCAGTCGCCAAGGCTTTCAGAAGGCCATGGCGTAGGCGAGACGACTGGCGTGTCCAGCGCCGGCGTGGCAGGCGACAACAATGGCGCGTTGATGCCAAGCTTCCCTGCTCTCATCAGGTAGGAGCTTGTGTTGTAAGGTGCGCAAGGCACACGGTTCACAATCGTTTTCTTGTTCTTACGCCGAGGTTTGTGTCGTCGTGGCACAAGCGAGCGCTTGGCATAAGGTTGAAACCGCGTAGGATTGTGCCACTCCGGGTTAGAGCGCGCCCATGGCCCTTTCTTGCTGTCCACCAGCGACACAACCAACCAGTCCCGTTGTTTCGAAGGATATCCCATCTACTCTACTAAAGCAGCTTCAACCGTTCTCGAATACCTGCTTTTGTGTACAAGCCGGCAAAAGATAGATGCAAGGTAAGCAGAAGAACAGAAGCCAGCAGTTATCCAGCTCGATTGCTGCCTCCACCTCTATATTCCCCGAGCAAGAGCCTCGGAGGACGTCGCCAGATCGACGCTTCACGCCAACCTTCGCACAAAACTAACAACGCCGTASAAACTTCAAATTCCAGCAACCGCCGAACAAGACCTCCCCAAACCGCTTCCCAAATATAATCTCCACCAAAAAAGGCCGCTCTCAGTTGAAAACAAACACGCCACGAGCCGCTCCAACACCAGTTTAGCACAAACCGAAATCGTCCACAAACCGCTTCGACAACGAAACGATGCAAAAACCGCAGCCCTTGTGTTCTCCTCCAAATCAGTTTGCTCGAGAGAAAAAAATCAAAGCGATGGTTTAAAATCCTGTCTCCTTCGTCAGAAGCCAATTGTGGAATGTTTCTCTCCGCACGCTAATGGCGACCAGCTCTTCGCATCGAAAGAGAATGCGACTGACACAGTTGGTGCAAGCTYGGGGTTAAAAGTGAAGACGACGGGGATCCGGGGAGACGCTTTGAAGAAGCAAGACGACGCCCCTCTGAAATCTACAGAATACCTGAATTATATGTATCTATGTTTTCATCCAACCGTATATCTACAGTTCTATCCAACTACGAACCTGTCATCTATCACAGTCATTGAACCATATATCTATATTAATTTCATCATCTACGATTTCGTTATCTGCATATACGAAACTAAGCCTAGGGCTACGAAACTGATGCCTACAGAAACGCCTGCTGCTTTTCTGAGAGATTGCAGGAATTTCGGAGCTATGGCTGCGGATTACGAATTCCGACGAAGTTGAAGACGGCGCTTCGGCCACGAGTATTATGAATTTCTAATCGGTTCTAACTTTTTATGGAATGGCATGATAGTTTGTGTTATTGTGATGCTCACGCACACAACTATCGTTGTCTTTTGGTCGTTGTTCTACTTCGTTMTGGTCGTTTGCTTCGATCAAGTATTTTCTGTTCTTTTCTAGCTTTTTATACTTTGGTTCGCCGAGGTGATCGTCTTCTTCGTTAAAAAGGTGAAATGTCAAGAAATTGCCACTTTCCGGTCGTCCGTCGGAAACCTCAGACTTATACATTTGGTAGATTGAAAAGCTCCGTGCATTGCCATAATTTTGGTGTTATGAAACATGCCGTATTAACGAATATGAAGTTGCTGTTGCTTAAAGGAGTTGAATAATGCGAGGTTCGGATGGAGTACTGTCCGAGTTCTAGGATATGAGTTCGTAGTTACGAAGAACGGCTATTAAAGCGTTTGAGAACGTTCTCGCTTCTAAGCAAGTGTTTCAAGCAAAGCTTCAAACGTTGCATTTTTCAATAGGGATTTAGAGGTAGAATTTAGAGGTTCCAGCTCAAGATCACTGGATGCTGAAAAGGAACAGGCAAGAACGCAGGTTTATTTGACAAAAACACRGTCCGAAAAATCAAATCTGCAATATTCTACAATTCTTTGTAACATGTTTGAGAAGTGTTTCAAGGCTCTCTTGTATCTTCCCTTCAATTGGCTAGTTCCTTGGTGTGCAATGGGATCTTATGCATTGGTGGAGTGTATGGGCGATGGTGCAATTCGGAATGTTAACTAATTTCCTTGAATACTCTGTACTAATCACGCTCAAACTTTTGTCAAGAGATTTAATACACACGGGTGTGTTTTCTGTGTTTGCTGAATGATGTTGATTTCCTCAAGCTCTTCGTAATACGGAAAGGAGTAGACGAGTTACGGAAAACCTATTCTACGTCTTGTTAAGACTCTCAATTGATTGGGGTATCTGTCCCTCCTCTTCTTACTGTCGATCGTTTCGTTTCGTTTACTGTCGATCGATAATTTCGCTGTGATGTACAGACATGGTGGTGAGTCAAAACATACAGAAAGGATTGTATACAGGCCTTCAAATCTACATTTTCTTTTTAAAGAAAAATGATTGAGTTCAAAGCCTAAGATGGAATTAGAAGTGTCATTCATCATACCCTTGCCAAATGTTTCTGGAGTTTTGCATCCGGTTATGGATGTGCTTTATCAGACTGCWGTAGCTAGTTTTCTGCTACCTTCAGTAGAAATCAGGGGAAACTGAGAAAGGGGGGAGAGCWAGAAGCTGAAGTAGATTTTGAGGTYACTTTTGCGGTTGCGCAAGCATGGCATGTTTGTCAACATGAGTCAATTTCTGTTCTATGTTTGTATGATTTTTCTCCTCTACATTGCTCTCTAAAAGAAGACGTATACACTTTGACATATCCGTTCCAACTGGCAGCTGGAATCTTTGTGAAGAGCCTGGACTGAAACTTATTATTGAACAGTTAATTGCTAAGCTGGTAATCGATTGATGTGTTGTATTATCTTAGTTATTCTCTTCTTTCTGGTCAAAAGTTAAAAAAAAAAACCCTTCTATTCTATTCCATGTTGAGTCATTCATTGTGTTTCCATAATYACAAGTTATGTTTCAGAACATATCAAAGTGAATGACTACCCTGCTTGCCGTGCTAAGAGTGTTAGCATTCAAGGCTAAGCAACATCAATAGTTTTAGAAATATTAAACATCTCACTCACTTAACATCATTATACATGCATTTTATTACAATTATTATGATTTTTTTTTGTTTTCACTTTGGGTAGAAAAATAGGAGTTCTCATTATTGCTCAAGAATGTTGTGTTGGTTATGCAACTTATAATAAGTTTGAGTTTAAGCTATGTGTAAAGATGCACAATGATAGAGTATTATAGTCCCAAAACATTATTGAAAATCCAAAAATATAGATTTAGAAAAAGTATTGTCCTATGATCCCAAAACTTTGTTAAAACCCAAGAATATAATTATAGGTTCACAGAGTGGTATTGTTGAATCTTGAACCTTTGAACTTTGAAAAGTTTGATGCTCCATATAAAAGCATGACACAAGTAGCATGAATTGATGAATACTATGCTTTCTTCTATTAGTGAGGGTGCAAAATTAGTGTCATAAGAAACTTTATTTATTAAAAATTTGCTAAATGTAGTAAACCCTCAACTTGCATTGATTCACCAAAGAGCTATTGAAAGGGATTTTTATTTTTTAGCTTTTTAAGAGTCCATGTCACCTTGTACCAATGCAGTATTTTTTAACAATGACCTAATTTCTGCCAAATTGGATCCTCATATAGGATACCATTACTTTGGTAAAGTAGTGACGTGCGCATCAATAGAAAAAATTTGTGTAGCTAGCAATTCTTGAGGAAAACACCCTCAATTKCTAGTCTGTGATCAAAATCCATCCTACAATGTTATTTTTATGGTGTTTTTTCTTACAAATATTTGGGATAACCACATAGATATATTCAGAAGTCTAGAATTTCAGATTTTCAAACAATATGAAACAACATGTTCTTGCATACACATAAATAAACACATCCATATTTGTATATGATAAACTCAAATATCCAGACATTGTATATRGTATTGTATATTGTTTTCATATTTGTGTGTGGTATCCACATTCATATATCCATGTATACTAAATAGTATTCATATACAATATCCATATGGGACATGAGACACAACAAAGGACACCAYGTGGTTGGTATTTTTGGGTKCATAGTTAGGCCAAGGCCAAGCCCKAGTGCAAGTGTCCATTAATTGATTTCTAGGTCACACCAACCATTTCTAGCAAGCACCTCACAATCTTCCTCAAGTAACTTGTCAAKGAGAAACATGATTGAAAGTGAGMTTGTACTTCCATAATTTTCTAAAATATATTTTTCACCAAAGAAACTCTTAGGAGACACTATCCCATTAGGTCAAAATCTTTAATACATGTTGGATTAGTGAAGACATGGGAGCCAAATGAACAAAAACATATTGAATTGGAAAATGAGTAATACACAATAGAATTGCAAAAAACTAGTASAATTCATTGTTAGTATGATAGAAGTTTAGATTTAGTGACAATGTAAATATTGTTGTTCACATCTAGGAGTAGAGAATGTGCAAATAAAAACTATTGAATAAAAGATTCATTTTTAGGAACTTTGGATTTGGTACACATTGYTATCATGATTCATACAAAACAATTAATATTGAAAAATATACATTCAATGCATAAAACATAATGCAATAATTCCTTGGAGACTAAGGGGTGATTCCAATTTTGAAAATTTTGAAGATGTATTATAAAATGCATCTTAGAATAATTTAATGATGGCTCTCAAATAATAATTGTAAAATATCATCCATTGATCATATCTATATAGTTAGAATCAACTAGTTCACTAAACAATATTTTCCAATAAAATTGAAAGTCAAAAATTGATACTTCCTTCATCAATCAATTGTGGATTGAATTTTTTTACTCTTTCTCATGATTTTATTTTATTTAAGTTCAAAATATTAAGTTTTAAAAACATTAAGTTCAAAATATTAGGTTGAAAGAAAAATACGGTATATTTCTTAGAACTATTATGTAGTTTCTATGAATTTTTGTAGTCAAGACTTGGATTAATTATAAAATGTCTTATATGTGCATAGTTTAAGCATCTTCAAAAAGACCCAAAATCATTTAAGGAGAGTCTCTAATACTTTAAAACCATAAAACTCAATTCATAAAATTGTACACATTCCACAAGCATGAATTACTGTCATATTATTGGTAACACTTCATTAAAAACSTACTTGATAATATGGAGGGGTGGACAAAATCAAATTCAATTATCTTAATGTCTTCAATATATATGTTCATGTAAATTCAAAGGGATTCCTCATTATCATTTTACACAAGATAGTTTGGACTTAGCAACAATCACTGGCCTTTCACAAGATCACTTATCATTCATGAATCAAATGTAAGGTCAAACCCAATGCCTCAACCATCCATTGGATCAATGGTAAATTTTGTGAAAAGTGTACTTCATCCAATCAAAATTCATTGAAGAAGCTTAAAAAGACCTAAGTAATATATTAAAGGAAGGACGAAAGAATGTTCTACATGAATCAATGAAACAAATATTTTCAAAGAGATTCAATTATTTATTRTAAAATTTCAAAATTGACCCTACTATCTTCAGGCTAACAACTAAGGAATTAAGTTGATGATGCTCCTCTAATTTGGGATCATAGATTCAAACAAGGAGTTGGCATAGTTGAGTCGGATTAAATTTCAATCCAATTAAGGTAATTATTCTTAAAACATTGATTAGATTTTAAACTTAGATTTATGAAAACTTCAGTATTTTTCTCCAAATAGTCAAAGAGATTTTCATTGCACCTAGAATTGCATCATTTGGTCACCACACGTACTAAGGTGAGAGACTTGAATTGTCCAAATAAGGTGTTGAACATGGTTCATATTATTGAAATGCTAAGTTTTTTTTAAAGATTGTCCAAATAAAGTTTTTGGCATGTTTTTCAACACCTAAAAGATTGAGATCAATTTCAAGTAGAAATTGTCAAAACTGCCACTTCCCAAGGCATTAAAAAATATATATAAAAATAGGATTTAAAAAAAAAATAGGATTTTACATATTTATATTAGAATACTATTCAAAGTGTGGAATTTCTCTAGAAACTTTGACCTTATAGACTGAAGAATTGTAGTGTTTGAAGTTAGAAAAAATAGATTTTTTTCCAACTTTGTCAACAAATTTCAACTCCATTTAGGGTGAGATTGTTGCACTAGACATGGTTATGTTTTGAGACATTTACATATTATAYTATATTAATTACATACTTGGTAAATTTTAGAAGTAAAAGACAAGTTTTGCACATGTTGCAAGAATCTATCCTAGTTGTCCAAAAAATTCAGGGTAACATAATTTTTGATGTAAGCACTTCATAAAAAAAATTATACTACTACCAGGGCAATACATGCTCACATCTTGTGTCAAAATTTTATGAACATCCAATCCAAATTGATTTCGTGCGCAACTACATAGGAATTCTTGTATATCTTGAACATTCACTAGGTCCTTTATATAGATTATTGTTAATCTATAAAATTCTTTTAAAGTAATGTTGTCACAATCAAAGGGTAATCTAAATTTTCTTAGAATTTATATTTTGGATACCATATGGATATCTATAAATTCTCAAAGTGGTGAAAGTTGACCGAGATTCACTTTTATGAATAGAGTCTATAAAAGTTAATGAAAAAACTCTCTAGGAGTTCATTTTAGAATCAC